>PVLD010011296.1:0-66036 GCA_004027595.1 Dinomys branickii
GACTAGGACAGGTGGGGGGCTGGCAGAGGCACCCTACAGGCTAGCAGTCAGGATGGAAATGTGCAAACCCCACCTTTGTGTGGGCACAGGAAGAACAGGCAGGCACCGGAGATTTGCCAGACAGGTAAGGAACCTGGAGAGAGGTGTGTGCAGCAGGCCTGGGTGAGAGCTTGAGTCCCCCAAGGAGTGCTGAGCACTGAGATAGCAGTGACCAGGGATGGGGTGCTGGAGTGAAGGGATAGGATCCTCGAAGGACACACGTCCAGGGGCCTGAGCTGAGGCGAGGAAAGAGATCCACACCCTGCTGACGGAGGAGACAGAGAAGGGTGAGTAAGCAGGGATGGCAGTGGCCGCAATGTGGATAGATGGCCAGCCCTTCACAGGATGACCAAGGCCCTGAGATCCAGAGTGTTTGAGGACAGGAGGCTTTGGGGGCAAAATCAAGGAGAAACTCATCTAAAAACAACTAGCTCCCCTGGGAGCACTGGGGGTGTTCTGGGGAGACTAGGAAGGAAGAAAATCCTAAGGGTGGTTGATGTCCCCACCCTGGCTGGTCCTGCTGCTGCTGTCCTTCCGCGTGACATGCAGAGACCCCCATCCCTGCAACTGGGAGAGAAGGTGAGACGATTGTCTTCTGCTGTCATTCTTCACCCTAGATGCCCCTTGCCCACCGCCCTCACATCCACTCCTGCCCCTGTTTCTCACCTGGAGTGGTGACAGGTTGAGGGGGCAAACTTTTGGGGCTGAGGTCCCCAGAGCAGGGAGAAGCCATACCAGTAACTGGGGCAGTTTGGCTTCTGTTTACCTGGCTTCCTAGGAGACTGACTGGGGGTAGGGGGTTCCAGGGAGGAAAGAACCTTCCATTTAAAGGAACCCCTGCCCGGAAGTGGGCTGGGGCTGGGGGGTGAGGTATGATGGGAGCCTTGTGCACCCCCTACAGCCCCTTCAGGGCTCTCTTCCCACCAGCTGCATATCCTCAGTTACTCACCACACCCACCACCCCCTGGGTTTGTTCACCTGGCCTACTCAGGGACCATCTCAACCCTACCTGGCCTCAGAGACTTCCAACCTGACCCTACAGCTCACCTATTCCTGGCCTCATACCTTCTCTCTTCTTCCCTGTAGTTCAGGTCAGTGTATCATACTGTACTGGGCCTGCTCAGGAGCCAGATGAGGCCTCAATCCAGCCCCGTCCAGCCTGCCCCCAACTTCAGGCAAGCCACATTCCCAGGGCTCAGGGAATCTGAGTCCACCACCCAGGCTCAGAGGATAAGAGCAAGAACTCCTCACACCACTCCTCCAGGAAGCCCTCACTACCCACGCTATACTGCAGAGCTTACCAGTCTGGCTGACAGTCTCTTTGGAAGTCACCTTGCTGGGCTTGGCCATTCCCTGGCCTCCTGAGAGCTCCATTGTGTCCTGGAGAAGACTTGGGCACATCAGATCACATGTGGCCCCTTCTAACTCTGGTCCAGACCCTACAGTCCACGGCCGTATCATCTGACTACCCAGGGTCTGGCTTGTTCCTGTGAGATTCCTTGGCTTAGGCCAACTGCACCCTTCAGAAGGATGGTACACGGGAAATAACGCTATGGTTGCCATGGTGAGGCCCCTGAAACTTCTGTCTTCTCACCCCCCAGAAGCCCCTCGGAGACAGGTCAGGACCACCTTCTACTGGCCAGACTTGCTGGCAGCATCCATTCAGCTTGGCAGGAAGCCCTAAATCCTTTTCCCCTAAATAAGCCACACCTATCCCTACCACTTTCAGTCAAGCTGGGGCACAGGAGAGAAGACTGAAAGAGACACTCACCTATACAGGTTGGCTGACTACACTGCTTCCCTGAGCCTCAGTTTCTCCATCTGTAAAATGGGACCAAAAACCACCTACTTAAGGTTAAACAGGAAAATAAAATGTGCCTTTGAGAAGGAATGATATGATGGAACAAAACTGGGATTCAGTGTGGTCACTCCTACCTAACAGGAAGTTTATTTCTGATGTGCACATGAGGACAGTGAGGCACAGACAGGACAAGAACCGCCCCCAGCCAGGCAATGCTGGAGCCAGGGTGGGTGCCAGCCCCCTGGTGGGGTCATAGCAGAGGACAGCCAGCCAGTAGGCCCAGGGTCCCAGATGGGCTCTACTCTGTCCTCAGGCTCACTGGGTGTTCAGTGGCAGTTGTTGAGGTTTGACTTTTGCGGAAAATACTCAACAGGACCCCTACCAGGTTAACTGTTCACGTACATGGTGCAGCACTAAGTATCCCATTGTACTGCGGGGTCTCTAGGACTTACTCAAGCCACAGCTTTATGCCCTTCTGGAGCACCAGCCACTGCCTTCCACTCTGTGCATCTGTGAGGTTGACAATTTTGGATTCTCCCTGTGAGATCAGGCTATATTTGTCCCTGGTGACTGGCTCATTTTTCTGAGCGCTCTATCTTCCAGATTCAACCAGGTTGTTAAAGATGGCCGACTCCCTCTTCTCCAAAGCTGGATAACAGTCCACAGGACGGATAGGCCCATTTTCCTTCTCTGCCCTTCCCTCAGTGGACACAGATTATTCCCACACGTTGGCTGTGTGACTCTGCAGCTGGGATGGGGTGAAATCTCATCTTCAGGACTGCGATGTTGATTCTTTGGAGGTACACCCAGGGTGGAATTGCTGGGTCAGGTGAGAGTTTTAAGTTTCTGAGGAACCTCTATATTGTTTTCTGTATCAGCTGCACCGTTTACATTTCCACCAACAGGGTGCAAGGATTTCCTTTGCTGCACATCCCCACTACCTTGTTTCTGGATAGAAACCACACTAACAGGTGCGAGGGAGGGGCTCCCCACGGTTTTGATGCTGCTCCCTGGTGGTCAGCAATGGCGAGCACCTTCCCACTGACCTCTGCCATTTGCCTACTCGAGTCCTTGGGCCATGTTTTAATTGGGTCATTTTGTTTTCCTCTATTGATTGCAGCAATGTGTTCTGTATTTGGGCTGTTAACCCCTTATCACCTATAGGGTTTGCAAACATTCTCTCCCAGCCCGCAGGCTGCCTTTTCATTTTGTTGACTGTTGCCTTGGCTGTGCAGAAGCTTCCTGGTTGGATAGTGTCTCGCGTGTCTATTTTTGCTTTCTTCGCCTGTGCTTTTGGTTTCATATCCAGAAAACCATTGCCAAGACCAATGTCAAGCCGCTTTCCCTGTGTTTTCTTCCAGCAGTTTGACAGTTTCAAGGCTAAGGTTTAGGTCCTTGGTCCTTGGTCATTGGTGTCAGCTGGTCACACTGTGCTCCTGGGAAGGGAGAAGCTGGTGATGGACCCTGTGCCTCACCCCTCTTGTCACCTCCAGTCAATGCCACAGCCTCTACCATCCCTTCTCCCAGATGGCATCAGCACAACAGAAGGAGCCACAACAATAATATACACTGTGCAGGCCAAAGAAATCAGGGTCAGCTTCACAGAGGTGGTGGCCTGGCTGATGTCTCTAGGGTCAAATAGAAAAGTGCAAGGAGTTTGCTTAAGAAGTGGAGATGCATTCCTGGAGGAAGGCACTGCCCACACCAAGCCTGGAGAGCTGACACTGCTGAGCCTGGAAACTGAGGAGATGGGATGGATAGAGGACAGGGTTTTGGGGTCTGCCTTGGCCTGGGTCACACCACCTCCTGCGAGGAAGAGGGTCTGCAAAGGCACAGTATGGGACCAGTGCCCAGCACCTCCTTGTCCAACCTAAGGCAAGGATGTCAGCCCTCCTCCTCTGCTGGCCACTGGCTGGAGGAGGGTGCACTGGATAGGGAAGCATGTTGCTGGGGGAACTCCAGGGCTGGATAGCAGGTTCTAGCTGTGTTTCAGGGCCCCCACTGTGAATTCTTCCGGAGGCAGCCCTCCCACTGCCAGGTTCCTGTCTGGGGCCACAGCGCCACCTGCTGGCTACACCAGAAAGCTTAGCAATCAGGAGAGACACTGAGGTAAGGTGGGTAGGGGAATGCCTCTGTCCCATCAAATGAACTAGTGTCCCAGAAGAGGGTCCCAGACATTCCAAGGACCTCATCCCCACTCTATGGTTACCAGATTGCCAGTCTATGTCCAGTAGAAGTTGGTGGTGCTCAGTGGTTCCCTGGAAGTTTCACAGGGAGAAAGTCTGCAGCATGACCCAGCCAGGACCACTGTGACTCTGACACTGCCATTTTCAGATGAAGTGAGGAGTCAGGGGAGATGGACAGGTCAGACCCCAAGTCTCAGCAAACTTCATTTGACTGCTTCAGAGTCGAACTCCTTCCTTCCACTGCAGCACGAGACTTGAAGCCTTCACCTGTGTCCAGCCTCCTAGAGACATGTAGGGAGAGGCTAGTTGGCCATTCTGCCCAACTTCATTGTTCTTTTCCTTGGTTTGCTAGACTTCGCCCCACAATGTGATTTGTCGAGGAACCAGATGGTCTTGCAGAAAGTCTGCTCCACCTTAACCTACGTGCCAGTCAGCAGAGGCTATTTTGAGAGTCATAAGGGCCAAACAGACATTACAGGAAGACCCTAGGCTAGGCCACAGATTCCCTCAGACACCTCCCTCTGTACCTCCTTCTTCTCCATAAGAATTGTGACAGCCCACAGGGTTCGCAATTCCCGTCCCAAAGTCTCACTTCTGGCTCTGCCTGCAAGTTCCCAGGGAAGGGACGCAACTGGCCAATCAGTCTGTTTATCAGCCCAGTTGCCAAGACTGGCAGCATGTGCCAAACCCTGTAGTGTAAATGCCTCACCAGGACTGATTTCAAGGCCCTATGAGATGCCCTGGGACACAGAGTTGGCAAGATATGGGGGAGCCTTGTTACTATACATTCTACCCACACATGTGGTTCAGTAGCAGTGACCTCCATAGAGATCATGGAAATAAGCTCACATGCCCAAGCAGTGCTGGGCTTGAGTTGCTCAATATAACCTACTGTAGTTTTCTATAACTGTACTGAACAGCCAAATCTTAAAATCTTGAAAATTTAGGAATAAGCCTTACAAGCCACCACACACACCGCTGTCCAACACCAAGCCAAATGACCACCAAGGCCAGCCAGCTGACCACTCAGTCCCAGACACCTGCCCTGGCAGCTTTCCAGATATGGCCATTCTGTGAGTCTACCTGGTGAGCAGCCTAATTCTAGTAGCCCCTTTCCTGGTACACGGGAAGGCAATGGTGAGGTCAGGCTTTCCAGGCTGCTGGATGCCTTAGCTCAGGCCTCTGTGACAGAATACCATGGCCTGGCAGCTGATAAACAACAAATATTTATTGATCCCCATCTGCAGGCTGGAGACCCCAAGAACAGGAGACCACAACCTCTGCAGTATCCTCATATGGTGGGCAGGACAGGGGCCCTTTCGTAAGGGCTCCAGTCTGATCTCTCCTGAAATTGTGACAGAGGTAGTCATGGTGCGTAAGTGAGAAGCTTTCTAAGAGACAGGTGCTGGAGTCCGCACTCATGTGGAGCAGCCAGTGGACAAGAAGCCAAGCTGGTGCCTCAACCATGTCACCTGCCCTGACCGGCACCTCCCTGAAAAACCCTGCTTCAGGCTCCTGCACTGTCTGGGTTGGATTCAGCTCCAGCAGGGACTCAGGTACACAGAGGGATGTCATCTGGCTTTTCTCTCCCACCCATCCTCAGGGCCCCAGGTTGGTCCACTGGCCCAGCTCTGACTGTTCAACAGAAGCAGGTGGACCTCCACAGTCTTGAGCCACTAGCACACCTCCCCACCCCTCAGCCTGGATGGCCCTGACATTCCCGCCAGCAGTACCACCCTCCTCTGTGCCCCAGCATCCTGCCAAGCTTCCAGTACTTTTGGGTGAATGTGAGTCCAGAGTGCCCTAAGGCTGAGGGCTGAGCTCTATCTCCACCCACTTGGCACTGCCAGCCAGTCTCATTTCACTGAGATGACCTTGGGCTAGGCATCTGGTTTTCCCACTATCCTAGTACTGGAAATCACCACTCCAGAGGTACTGTTCAGAGCTCCCCTCCTTTCACAGACCCTCTGAGCAGCCCAGGATCTGGGGCAGCTGTGTTCCCACTTTACAAATGAGAAGATGGAGCCACAGAGAGGCTGAATGGCTGGCACTAGGCTATAGGATTGGTAAAAGGTGGGCTGGGTTGAGTCCAGGCAGCCTTCTGGGCCGGCTGCCCACTCAGAACCTCAGGCTGTGCTCACTCCCAGTTCTTACAGCTAGGGAGGACCTAGAGCCTTTGCAGCAAAACCTGGAGAGGAGTTCAGCACCTCCATCCTCAGACCAAGGACCTGAAGGTCAGTTACAGCTTCAGCCCCAAGAAATGCCATTGGCACAGGGACCCAGGTCTATCAACCTAATGCCCAAGCTGGATCCATGAGTCTCACAGGAAACAACTGAGACCCAGAGAAGGAAAGGATGTGGAAGGCCTCCTTGGGGACACAAGTCCACATGCACTTGTACAGATACAAGCTTGCACGTGCACACGCGCCATCTCCATAACAGTGCTGGCTCTTGGAAAGAACTGTGGGCACTGGAACCATTGTGACCTCAAGAGTGAGATCAGAGCTGGCCAGGGCGGGGAGGAGCAGCGCCCAGAGACAGAGCTGATCAGACGGGTGTGAGGACACAGCTAGCTCTTGGGCTCTCTGAGTCCCCAAACTGCACCCTGATCATGGACGAGCAGCACTCTGACAGGCCACACAGCCGCAGCACAGCTAATAGAGTGTCATCAGCCACGTCCCTCAACCCCAGGTCAGTTCAGTCCCCAGAGACATGAGGGAGCCCTGCCACCCTAACTCCATCCAGGCACCCCAGCTCTCCACCTCCCAGGAGAGTGCTCCCTGCAGGCAGCAAGGCCCTCTGCCCTTTGGCCAGGAGCACCTAGAGAGGGATTTGGGATAGTCCATAAAGCCACCATCCTTGGCAAAGTAGCAGAGTTGTGAGCGGGGAGATTGACTAGACCATGGGCTCTGTCTTGCCCTAAACATTGCTGCTGGCTGCTCATGAGGACGAGAGGTGTAGATGGACATAGGTCACACCAGGCTGTGCGAATGAGTGAGTGGATGGCCAGACAGATGGCCAGACACACTGTCCACCCATTTCTCTGAGCATTGCTGCCCAGGACCAGATGGAGAGGACACAGTCACCAAGATCTTGCAGAGATTTACAGGAACACAGGGAGAGAAAGGCTCCGCCCAGATCTCCAGTGCCCCAGCCAGACACTAGGGCCAGCCCCACCCTCCTGGGCCCTGTAGGCTCCTACTCAAGCTCCTCTGACCCCAGCGCAGGCAGGTGCCTCTCCACTGGGGCACGAAAAAGGCCCTGTTGTGCAGGGGCTCTGCCCCAGGCGGGTTCCCAGGGAATTAGCACTCGTGATCTGTGTAGCTGCTTCCAGGAGTGTCCTGGGAGCTGCCTGAGTACTTGGTCCCCTGGTCATGTTGCGGAGGGCCTCTTGTCTGTCCTCCTCAGCCACACCTCAAGTTGCATCTAAATCAGGGAAAAGTCCCCCTCCATGGGAGTTTTCTAAAAGTGCTCAGGTTGTTTTTATAGTTTTAAAAATGCATTTACCTCTAAGGCCTAGGACCCGTGACACAGGTTCAGGGCCTGCAAGGTACACCTCACAGGGTGGAAAGGGGGGGGGTCTCTCTAGTGTTTGGCAGTAATCCCATCCAGTGATCCCACCTTGTGATCTCATCTTCCATAACCACATCCACCCTCTCCATCCCCTGCTGCTGCCAAGCCCCACCTCCAACACTGTCACAGTGGGGGCTGGACTTCAACATTTGGACTGAGGGGAGCAGGGGACACAGTCCAACCCATAGCAGGGACTACAGAGATGGTGGCCTCTGTCTTTCTCTGTGTATGGCATCACTTTTCCCAGAACAGCACAGAAATGAAATGAGGCAGGATGCCACTTTCTTTCCCATGGCATAATGTAACTTCAGTGTCATCCACGTTGAGCTTATCAGTAATTCATTGCTCTTTATTGCTGAGTTGTATTCTGTGGATGTAGCACAGCTTGGCTGTGCCCTTGTGAAGTGAAGCATTTTTATAATCTGTCCCTTTTTAGCCATTATAAATAAAGCCACTATTACACATTTGCGTGCAGATTTCTGTGTGAACACAAGTTTTCACTTAACTTGAGTAAATGCCTAGCGTGGGGCAGCTGAGTCATATAGTCAGTATGTTTGTAAGAAAGTACCCAATGCTCAAGGGCCATTCCTACCAGCAAAAGTCCCAGCTTCTCGGCAATTGCACTAGCACTTGGCATTTCCAGTTTTCCTGACTCTAGCACATGTGTGGTGATGCCTCCAGTGGCTTTAACTTACTTCCCTCATAAGAAATAATGTCCACTAAGTTTTATGTGCTTATTTTCCATCTGTTAGTGTCCTTTGGAGAAGAGCTTGTTCATATCTTTCGCCTGTATGTTGGTAGTTTGCTTGCATAGGTTATTTGGTTTGGTGTAAAGAGTTCTGTGCATATTCTAGATATAGTCCTTTATCACATTGTTTTGCAAATATTTCTTCATCTTTTCATTGTTTTCTGGTATCTTGCAGAAACCATAAGTTCTTAGCTTTTAATATATCATCATTTTTTATGAGTAGTGCTTTGATGTCATAGCTAAGAAACCTTTGTCTCACCCAAAATCATGAAGATTTTTCTCCTATATTTTCTTCTAGAGGTTTCAGAAGTTCGGGATTTACTTTCAGCTCCGCATTCTATTTTGAGTTAATTTTTGCATATGATGCAAAGTATAGATTTGGAGTTATGTTTGCGTGCAAATATCCAGTTGTTGTAGCTCCATAGGTTGAGTTGATGATCCTTTCTTAGTTGAATCGCTTTTGCATGTTTATCGAAAATCAATCAGCTTCATATGTATGGGTCTCTTTTGAACACCATAAACTGTTCCATTTATTTATATTTCTGTGCTTTCATTCATATTGTGCTGCCTTGATTACTATAAATTTATAATAATTCTTATAATTGGTAATGGTCTTGAAATTAGTCCTTCAATTTTTTCTTCTTCATTTTATACACTTTCATATAAATTTTAGAAAAGGTATGTTTATTACTACCAAAATATGCCATTAGAATTTTAATCAGAATTTCACACAATATTTATACAAATTTAGAGAAAATTGACATCTTAATAATAGTAAGTTGTCCAATCCATTAACATGGTATGTCTCTCTGTTTAGTCTTCTGGATTCCTTTCATCAGTAGTTTACCTTACACAGATCTTGTTAGCCAGACATGGTGCCACATGCCTGTAATCCTAGCACTCTGGGAAACTGATGCAGAGAGATTGCAAGTTTAAGCCCAGCCTATGCAATTTAGTAGCTAGTGAGACCCTGTCTCAAAATATTAAAAAATTTTTAAAAGGTTGAAAATGTAGTTTATTGCCAAGGCTCTGGATTCAATCCCTAGTATCACAAAAGACAAAAACATTGCACAGATCTTGCAATTATTTGTACTATTTATACCTAAGTATCTCATATCTTTAGTACATAGTATTTTTTATTTTAGTTCCCAACTATTCATTGTTACTATATAGAAATGGCTGGTTTTTGTATACTGACAAAATTTGCAAAGTTTTGAACCACATTTTAGTCCTAGTATCTATTTTTAGTTCGAGTATCTGGAATTTTCCACTTTGATAACAATGTCTTCTACAGAGTTTCTTAGTTGTAGGAGTTTTACAGATGCTTTTTATCAGATTGAGAGAGATCCCTTAGTTCTTGTTTCTATTGTGATTAGATGGTGAATTTTGTCAAATGCTTCCTCTGTCTCTGTTCAGATGGTTACATGATTTTCTCCATTAGTTTGTCAATATGGTGAATTATATTAACTGATTTTCAAACATCCAATCAGCTTTGTATTCCCAGAAGAATCCCATTTGGAGATGACAGATGAGAACTTCTATATATTTTAGATTTCTCTGCCTTTAGTTAAGAAAGTTTGTGTCTGTGTATAGAGGATTTTAGGCTGTAGTTTTCTTTTTTGCAGTATTGTTGTATGATTTGGGTATCAGGGAAATATTTGCCTGACAGAAATTTTGCAGTTACCAGTTTTATTTTTTCCTCAGATGCTTGGTGAAACTAAAGCACCACCTAGGCCTTCCTGAAATTCTCTGCATATATGGAGGGTATATGCTACAAGTTAATTTTTACAATTGATATGGAGGCATTCTTATTATTTAATTTTTGAGTGAGCTTTGGTATTTAACAGTTTTAATAAATTTCTCTGTTTTATTTAACTTATCAAATTTATTGGCTTAGTTATTCATAATATTCCCTTATTATCTTATTAATGTCTGTGGGACCAGTAGTGGTGTACTACTCTTATTTTTAATAATTGGTCTCTCATCTCTTTTTTGTCTCAATAAGTCCTACCAGAGGTTGATAAATATATTCATCTTTTTAAGAAACCACCTTAGTTACTCTTCTCTTTGCTGAGATAAAAAATACCCAACACCCAAATTAAAGGGGGAAAGTTTTGCTTAGTTCACAGTTTATAAAGGTTTCAGTTCATAGTTGGCTGGCTCCAAGGCAGGGTGGCGTGGCAAAAGAGAACTAGTTCATGACATACTGAAGGCAGCAAGGCAGCAAGCAGCAAAGTAGCAAAGCAGTAAGCAATAAGAGACAGGCAACAACAACAGCAGCCCTCTGTCTGTCTATGTTATCCAGCCCTTGGCGCTCATACTCCTAACCCTAACGTCGTACTATGAATCAATCCCAGCATCACACATCCTAGACACAGCCACCTCCAAAAAGCCCCACCTATGACTGCATGAGGCTTTGGGAGGACATCTAGATACAGGCTATAACACCAGCTTTTGGTTTCACTGATTTTCTCCATTTTTCTGTGTTCTATATCATTGGTTTCTGGGTCACTTTTTATTATTTTCCCGAGTTTAATTTGCATTTGCCTTAGTTTTGAAGTAGAATTGAAGGTCATTGATATCAGACCCTCATCCATTTTTAATATATGTCTTTAACACTATACATTTTCCTCCCAGGCATGTGTTAAGTTGTGCTTTCATTTTCATTCCATTCAAAATACTTCTTATTTCTTCCTGTGATACCTTCTTGACCAATGTGTTATTTAAAAGTATGTTATTTAGTTTTCATATCCTTGAGGACTTCCCATCTAGCTCGTTATCTCTTTTTGTCTAATTCTACTGTGGCCAGAGACCATATTTTGTTTAATTTGAATTCTTTTGGGTTATTAAAACGTTTTATGCACAGAATATGGCCTGTCTTGGAAAATGTGACACGTGTGTTTCAAAAGAATGTGCTTTTTCCTGCTAGACAGAGTTCCATAAATATCAAATAAGTTACATTGCTGAAAAGTGTTGTCCAACTCTCCCATATTCTTATTGATAACCCTTTCCTTATTCTATCAATTGTTAAGAAAGGATTGAAATCTTTAATTGTGATTGTTGATTTTTTTTAATTTTTTAATTTATTTAAAAAAATAAAAGAAGGAAAGCATATTAACAAACCGATATCCATTTACAAAAGAGCATAAGAACAATACAAGTAATACTGAGTTACAGAGAAAGTGGTAGGAAACTAACAGTGGTTGTATTACATACTGACATCTTCAAAGTGGTTTCTCAGGAATACAAATAGAGACATGCAAAATTTACCAAATAATTAATCATTAGCTGATCCTTTCAGTAAAGCATAGAAGTCAGTAGTACAACTATGTTAGCCGTCCTGTGTGTGTGTGTGTGTGTGTGTGTGTGTGTGTGTGTGTTCATAGGTTCCACTTCTTTCTTTTCTCTTTTCCCTCATCCCAGTTGCTCTTTACTTTTGAGCAGTTGTGACTGTGGATTTGTCTGCTTCTCCTTGTAGTTCTTTTTTATGTGCTTCGTAGTTCTAAGATGCATGATTATTCATGATGGTTGTCATCCTGATAAATTATTCCTTTATCATTCTGAACTGCCCCTTTACCCCTGTTATTTATTCTTTAAAAATATGCTTTGTCTGATAATAACAAAGCAACTCCAATTTTCTTTTCTTTTTTGGCGGTACTGGGGATCGAACTCAGGACCCTGCGCTTGCTAGGCAGGCGCTTATTCCACTGAGCTATATCCCCAGCCCCCCCAATTTTCTTTAATGTTAGCATGGTATATCTTTCTTCATCCCTTCATTTTTAATTAATTGGTGTCTATTTCTTTTATTTCCTATAGGCAGCATATACTTAACTCTTGTTTTTTATTTAATTTGAGAACCTGCTCTTTGATTATGATGGTTAAACCATTTATATTTAATGTGACTATTGATATGGTGTGGTCTTAATCTATGTCCATTGTTGACTTTTTGTATTTTTTGTCTTGTGTTTTTAGTAATTACTTTAGGGATTATAGCATACAACGCTAGTTTATCTATCTCATTCTATCTTCAAGTTACATTGTACCACTTGTGCTATTGCTGTTATATGTTTTACTTGTGTGTTGTCACAAACCCACAATAAGTTACTATTTTATGTTAAATTTTAGAAAGAAGAAAACCATTTTCTGTTCACCTACTATTTACCATTTCCAGTACTGCTTGTACTTTGGTATCATTCTGCATTTCTGCCTGACATCCTCCTTCTGCGCCAACAATTTCTCCTGGCGTCTATGGTGTACATTTTCTAGGGATGAATTCTTAGGGGTTTTATATATTCAAAAACCTTTTCATTTCACCTGTGCCTCTTCAAGCTTCTTTCTCTGAGTATAGAATTTGAGAATCCTGGCAAGGTGCCTGGATTTTTCTTTCTTTCGGTGGTTTACAGTGTTGCCATACAGTCTTCTGGCTTGTGTTGTTTCCAGCAAGAACTATCCCTCATTGTTCATTCTGTATATTTTTTCCATGTATCTGTATATTCTGTATATTTCTGTATATCTATATATTTTTTTCTTTGGCACCTTTTAGCCATTCCTCCTGAGTAACTTCATTTTGATGATTTCACATTATTTCATTTGTGTTGCTTTGGCTTGAAATTTATCTACTTTCCTGGATATGTGGATTTATAGTTTTCATCAAATTTGGAAATGTTCAGATATGTTATTTCTTCAAATAGGTTTTCTGTCCCCTTTCTTCCCCTGTGAGGATTCAAATGACACACACCCAGTGTCTTTGAATTTATCCCACAACTTGCTGAGACTCGGTTCAATTTTTTCTAGTCTTTTTTCTGTTTGTTTCATTTTGAGTGTTCTACTGGCCTTCAAATTTACTAATCCTATCTCCCACTGTGTCTAACTTATTGTTAAAGAAGTCCCTGGTATTCTTAATCTGAAATGTAGTTTTCCTTTTTCTGTATATTTTTGTGTGTCTCTCTTTAGCATACTTCCATTTTAGTCTATCATGTTGAAAATATGGAATATAATTATAGCAGTGCTAATGTTCTTGCTTACTGATACTATCATTTCTGGGTTGATTTTGTTTAATTAGTTTTACTGTTACATTTTAGATGTACATAATAATCACACTTATCATAGGGAATGTATACCTCTACATAATATATGTTGATTCTTCTTTTTTTACCAGATAAAGTTTCCCTTACCTTTTGAGTAATTTCTTCCTATTTCCCAAAATTTGTTATGCATTTTGGTCCTCATATAATCTTTAGTTTTCTCACACGACAGAAACAGTGTGGTACTTAACCACACGGATCTGATTTATTTCACTTAAGAGTGTGGTTTCAAGGTGCATCCATTTACCTAGAAATGTCTCAGAGTCTTCCTTCTTTATGGCAAAGTGATACTCCGTTGTATAAAACAGCACAATTTCCATATCCATTTGTCCACTGATGGGCCTTTGGGCTGTTGCCAAGATTTGGCTATTACAAACTGTGCTGCCATACACATGAGTATGTATATATACCTGAAATATGATGCTTTTAGGTCTTTTGAGAAGACACCAAGAAAGAATAGCTGGGTTAAGTGGAACCTTTAGTTTTAGTCTTTTGAAGAATCTTCATACTGATCTTCACAGTGATTGTACCAGTCTACCCTCCCACCAACAGTGGAGAAAGGTTCCTTTTTCCCCTCACAACTCTGCCAGCATTTGTTACTGGTTGATTTCTTGATGACAGCCATTCTGTCTGGAGTAAGAAAGAATCTCAGTGTTATTTTGATTTACATCTCTCAGATAAACAGTGATGTTGAACATTTGTTTATATATACATTTGTCACTTGTACTTCTTCATCTGAGAAGTGTCTATTCATTTCAAATGCCCATTTTTGGGCCAGATCTTTAAATCTGGGGGGGTCTGATTTTTTTTTAGTTCTTTCAGTAATATTCTAGATATTAGTCCTTTGTTTGAAAAACAGCTGACAAAATTTTTTTCATTTTTTGCATTGTCTGTTTGCTCTGTTAGTGGTTTCTTTTGCTGTGAAAAAGCTTTTAAATATGAGATCCCATTTCTTAATTCTTTGTAATATTTCCTGTGTGACCAGAGTTTTGCTCACAAAGCCTTTGCTTACACCTATGTCTTCAAGAGTTCTACCTATTCTATCTTCCAGCAGATTTAGTGTTTCTTTTTTAATATTTAGATCTTTGATCCATTTCTATTTTAGTTTAGTGCATTGCAAGATACATGATTCTAGGTTTAATATTTGGCATGTGGAAATCGTTTTTCCATCACCATTTACTAAAGAGGCTATCTTTCTTCCAGTGAGGCTGTTTGGCCCCTTTGTCAAAGATAAGGTAGCTGAGTATGTTTGGAGTTGTTTCTGATCTTTAATCTGCTCTTGATCATTTGGTCTATTTTTTTCCATTACCATGCTATTTTGATTACTGTAGCTTTGTAATATGCTTTCAAGTCAGGGATTATGGTGTTCCCTGTCTTCTCTTTGTTGCCCAGAATTGCTTTTTCTATTAGATCACTTCTGGTTTCAAATAATTTTTAGGACTGTTTTCTCTAAGTTTGTGAGGTATGCTGTTGGTATTTTGATTGAGTTTGCATTATATCTGTATAACAGTTTTGAAAGTATGCCATTTGCACTATATTGGTTTTTCCTACCCAAGAACAAGAGACATCTTTCCATTTTCTGATATCCTTTTTGGTCTCCTTTCTAGTTGTCAATGTAAAGGTCCTTTACTTCCTTTGTTAGATTGATTCCTAAGTATTTAATTTTTTTATACCATTGTGAAAGGTGTCGTTTCCGTAATTTCTCTCTCCATGAGTTTGTTATTTGTGTACAGGAATGTTATTGATGTTTGAGTTTTGATTTTCTATCCATCTATGCTACTAAATTTAGTTATTAAATATAGAAACCTTTTCATGGAGTTTTTGGGTTCTTCTATATAAAATATAATGTCATCCACAAAAGTGATAATTTCACCTCTTTCTTTCCTATCCTTATTCCTTTTATTTGTTTCTCTTCTCTCATTTGCCAGGATGATGCTTACAGAACTATACTGAATAGGAGTGGCGACAGGGGATACCCTTGTCTTTGTCCTGATTTTGGAGTGAAAGTTTTCAGCTTTTGGCCATTAAGTATAATGCTGCCTACTGTTTTGTCATAGATGGTTTTTATCATATTGAGATAAAGACCACCCGTTCCAATTTTCTGCAGAATTTTTATCGTGAATGTGTGTTAGACTTTATCACATACTTTTTGTGTGTCTGTTGAGATAATCATGTGATTTTTGCCCCTGGTTCTGCTAATATGAGGTATTACACTTATTGATTTCCATATGTTGAACTCTCCCTGCATCCTTGGGATTAATCATACTTGATCATGGTGTATAATCCTCATAATAATGATTTGCTACTTTGTTTGCCAGTATCTTATTGAGGATTTTTGCATCTATGTTCATTAGGGAGACTGGTTTTCTTTTTGGTTGGATCCTTATCTGGTTTTGGCATCAGGGTACTGTTTGCTTCCAGTACTGAGTTTGGGAGTACTTCTTTTCTTTCAATTTCATTGCAGAGTTTGAGGAGTAGTGGCATTAGATCTTTTCTAAATTTCCTATAGAATTCAGCAGTGAATCCAGCAGGACCCGGGCTTTTTTTTTTTTTTTTTTTTGGTTGGTTGGTTTTTAATTCATTGTTTCCATAATTTTTCTAAGTTTCTCTATTTTTTTTCTGTATCTTCTATGGAAGATATTAACTATGTCCTTCATTATGGTCATCATCCCTTTAATTATCTGTGAAATTTTTTTTATTTTAAAGAGAAAAAACTAACAAAATAATGAAGACAAAAATAAAAACAACACAGGAACAACAAAAATGATACATGACCTCAAAACAAAATAACAGGAATTAACAATGGTTGCTACACTACATACTGTTATGCTCAACGAAGTTGCTCAGTCCACCAGATGTAAGAATGCAAGACTGATCAAATAATCAGAGACATTAACGAGTAATAAAAAAAACTGGAAATGATAGAGCTTCACCATACAAGATGGTAGGAATTCAACAATGGTTCATATATTGCACATTGTTGTGTTCAAATCAGTCATTCTGATTACTAGATGCAGGTATGCAAAATTGGTCAAGAAAAAATAAAATTTTAAGCATTAATTGCTCCTTTCAATAAACCACAGACATTAACAATACACCTATCCCAGCTTATACATATATATATGCTTTATTTGTTTTTCATTTTAAAGAGTAAAGAAAAAACCAACATAACAAAAACAAATACAAATACATAAAACAAAGCAGCATTAAAAACAATAAAAAAGATACAGAATTTGAAACCAGGTGATAAGATATTAACAATGGTTGTTATATTACATAATGTTATCTTCAAAGTGATTGCTCAAATAACCAGATATAGGCATGTAAGACTGATCAAACAGTTACACATTAACTGTTCTTTTCAATAAACCAACAGAAATTAGTAGTACAATTATCTTAGCTATCTTTGTGTGTGTGTGTGTGTGTGTGTGTGTGTGTGTGTGTGTGTGTATTCTTCTTTCTTTTTACCTCTCCCTTTCTTCATCCTAGTTGCTCCTTCCTATTTGAGCAGTTTCTTTCCTTTTCACAGTATCTATTTTACCTTTCAGATTTTATTTACTCTTTCAGGTTCTCATAGCAGGGAGGCAATGTGATATACACGTGTGAGTCTGATTTATTTCACTTATAAGTATGATCTCTAGTTGCATCCATTTACCTATAAAAACCTCTAGTTTATCTGTCTTTAGAGCTGAGTAATACTCCATTGTATTAAAATACCATAGAAATGTGAGAAATTATTTTTTATTTTTCCCTAGGGCTTCATTCATCTGATTTGTTACTTCTTCTGTTACCATTTCAGAGAGTTCAGGTGGATGGCTTTTGATTTGTTCTACCTCACTGCCCCCTGAGTTTGCCTTGGGCAAGCTGGAGGTCTGGGGTTGCATCTTGCCTCTGTGTCTTCTCAGTTGCTGTTTTTTAAATTTATTTTCTGCCTTGATGTTTGTGAATTGCTTATCGTAGTAGCTGTATTACTAGCATCAAGAGCTGCTTAGGAAATGACTTTTTCAGAAATGTCTTCTAGGTGTAGCTGGATTTTGGGTTTTTGAGTCTGTCACAAGAGACTATCTCTTCAACTTATTACAGATGAAAAGTTGCTGCTTATTTGGCTTTGCCCCTGGTTCTTTGGTACTACACAAAATATTATAGTATTGTTTATGACTTGCAGATAATCTTGGTCTTGGCGTACAAGAGAGAATAACTGATCAGAACAACCATGTCACCTAGGCCACTTAGTAATAACAATAGAATCTAGCCCAGCCTAGAAAATGACAAACTGTGGTAACTATTAATTTGCCACCTTTACCATAATAACCAGCTTTATTCTGTGAAGATTCATAGTTATATCACAAAATCCAAAATAAACCAGAAATTATACAGTAAATATACCTTTAAATGAGCAATTTTACCCTCTGTTGAGAAATTTTAAAGGGATATGGAAAAAATTCTGAAAATAGCAGAAAAAAAGAGATTAGAAGCAAAGTTGAAGGACAAAAGAAGATGACTTAAGTTTTTGGAGACTGTGAAGAAGACAAGAAGGAAACAAAGAAGGAAGAAACAAAAACAAGAAGTAAACAAAATTAAAACCTAAAAATAATGTTCTCACTCATGAAAAAACAAGAATATTCAATCAAAAATTTAAAAAAAGAGAGATTTCTCTGTGATTTCAAGGCCTGAGGTTATCTTCTGAGGTCTACAGTTTTGTGGCAGTGTCCACTTCAAGGCGTCTCTCTGCTGTTACTTGGTAGACAAAGTGGGCAGACAGAGCCCAGATCTGCACTGTATGATGCCAGCAAGCCTGCGGTAGGATTAGGGTAGGGTATTGCTTCAACTCCGCAGAAGTTCAGGCTGATCCTGGTCTCTGGCTGTGGGTCTGTGATCCAAGCTGTTTAATCCACACTATGGGTGTTTCTTGGTGGCTTGATCTCAGCTCCCGAGCCCAGGGCATCTCCCAGGGCTGAGCCTCACCCAGACACTGACAGCCCCAAGATGGAGCCAGCCCATAGCCGCTCTGAGTCCCAGGTTCAGCTGGCTTCACCTGAAAATGGCATCAAGTCAATAACCCTCTCGTGGGGACGTTTGGAAAGGAGTTTCTCACCAGCTGCTGCAGCCCACCACACCCGTTAATGTGCTCCACTCATGCATTTCTCTGCAGAGACCTCTGGGGTCCCCCACCATCACTGCACCTGTGTATGCTTGAGTCTCCTCTCTCATTCATGAACCAGGACTCAGAGAGAATGCAGTTTGCCACATCTTTCTTCTACATCAAGGTGCATCATCTCACACTCTGTGGGCTCCAATCCTTCCTCCAAAAACTTCTCCTCTTCCTTGTCTTCTCCAAGTTGCTATACTCCAGCATCTGGTCTCTGTCTCAGAGAGGCTGATTTGCTGCTGCTCACCAACTCCACCATCTTCCTGGATCCGGGATGGTTTTGATGAACTGATTTTTCTCCTCATTATCGATCATGTTGTCTTGCTTCTTTGTGTGCCTGGTAAATTTTGACTGGATGCCAGACACCATGAATTTTACTTTGCTGGGTGCTGGATAGTCTTGTACTTTTCAAATATGCTTGAGCTTTGTTCTGCGATATGAATCATTAAAAATAGGTTGGTCTGTTTGAGGCTTGCTTTTAGAGCTTCGGTAGGTAGGGTCAATGGATCTTTGTTTTGGTCTCATTCTCTCCATACTGAGCTAACACTATGCAAAGTATTTTGCCTACATCCCTGTGTACTGGGACTGCTGAAAATGGAACTCTTCCCAGCTGTGTAAGCTCTGACCGTCATTCTCTCTAGACCTTGTGGGGAGCTTTTGCCCATGTACACTGAGTGCAGATGAAGATGGGCCTGCTCTGCCAATCTCCTGACCCTTCTCTCCCTGTGCAGGTCCCTCCTCTGACCTCTCTTTGTGCATCCTAGCCACTTTGGTCTTCCCAGACCGCCACTTCCAGTACGTCAAGTTGAGGAGGCCGTCTTGTTCCCTTCCCCCTGTATCAGAACCTGGAAACTGTCCTGGCAGCCAGCTGTGGCAATCCAAGCTGGCCCTGTTGGTGTCCCCTCTCTCAATGGCTACGATTCAGTGCTGCTGCTGTGTGATGTCTGCTAGCTGCGATTTTGTGTATTTTTCCAATTTTCAATTTGCTTGAGGCAAAAAGTAAACCCAGATCTGGCTGCACCATTTAGCCACACGCATCAGTGCCATTCCTGTCACCTTCAGGACCTTGGGTTTCCCTGTACATGGAGGGGAGACCCTGGGCACAGTCCGAGGTGGCCTGACTTGCTTATATGGTGGAAGAATTGCAGGAACAAAATGTGAAGAGACGAGCTGCAGTCTGAAATGCCTCGTAATTTACCTGTTCTGTTTGCTGACTGTTGCTGCCCTCTGAGATGTGCCCTTGGGACAGTGCAGGACAGGTTTCACTTGGAGGAGGTGCCAGAAATAAGAACTGAGAGTGAGCAAGCAGAATCCATGGGGCTCCCCCTGGAGAATTAGGGGCAGGATGTGCAGCTTCCTCAAATGAAAGGATGTCTGTGTGGCAACTGTCAGTCTGTGGAAACTCCATGTTTGCAAAACAGGAGGAATAAAGGAGAAGTGACACCAGCTTGAATGGACTCCACATCCTCTACCTGCTCCTAAAGCTCTCCCGACCTCAGAGATCCCTCCCATGACTTCTAGCCAACCAGGGCAATCCTCTGTGTGGTCCCAAGGAGACTGGCTCCTCCAAGTCAGTGTGAGAGCTGGGGCAGCGGATATAACACCCTGAACCCTCCTGAGTCCCACTAGTGCATCTGCAGTGCTGTGGCAGGGCAGCCAGGCACTGCCATGCCCTCAGGGCACACTGTTCACTCAATAGTGTCCTGAGGCCTCATCCTCTTCCCTCCTTCCAGGCCATCACAGGGAGGTAAGGGCAGACACAAGAAAAGACCCTGTGAGCCTGACCACCACTAGTGTCACCTTGAATACATGCAAGCACCCTCAGACTCACAGCAGGACGCTTCTCCATTTCAGGATCTCCTGTTCTGTCTCCACATCCATGTTGGAGACATCACACATGAAGTCCCCTCAGGACTCTGCCTGCAGGAACCAACAGGCCCACCCCTCCAGCGTCCTGCCCCACAAGTCTATGAGCAGCCAGGCTGCACTAATGTTTGATGACCACAAGATGTTCATGGAGAAGGCCTACAACTCAGGTGACTGCTCTCCCTGAAGCTCAGCCATGAAAGGGGAGGGGATATAAGTCCCACCACATCCATCCAAAAGCAAAAAGCCCAAGAGTGAGGGACCTTGAGATTGCAAGGGGGTGTTGAACCTACGAAGCTTCCAGCAGAGAGCCCCGCAGAACCCCCTGGGGTTGTTCATGCCTCCTGAAACACCATCCATAGCTCAAAGCATGCCCATCCCCCAACCCCCTCCACTCCCCTTCCATACCTCAGACCCCCTGCTGAGGCCTGACCCTCCCCTTGGAATGCTTTCCCCTTCACTCAAACACTAAGGAGTGCTGGACATCAGGGTGCAGAGTGGATCAGACCATGGACTGATGGAGGGGAAGAAGGATGGGTGAATTTATGAATGGGTTAGTGGATGGATTTACGAGTGCCGAGGTCAGTGATGGCAAACCTTTTAGATCTTTCAACTATACAAACAGTCTGATGCAATACAAGTTCCACTGGTTTGCCACCAGTGGCCTCGGTGGATGAGTATGTAAGTGAATACAAAAATGGACAAACAGGTGGACAGATGGATTGATAGACAAATATATATGGATTAATGTGTGAGAGGAAGGACAGATGGGTAGATGGCTAAATGCATGATGGATAAATAGATGGATGAAAAGGTAAGCAGTTCAATGAATGGATGGAAATATGATGGGCAAATAAGGTCAGGGCCATTCAGACAGTGAGGAGGTCCAGGACTTCCCACTGTAACCAGTTTTGCAGTCTTCATTTTCCGTTTACTCCTTGCCATCCCCAGACCTATCCTTTCCTACCCATCCAGCACTTTTGCTACAATGTGATAGCTCCCATAGCCCACCCACCCTCATACCTTCTTGCCACCTTCAGCCATCTGCTTCAAGATGCTCCGGGACATAGGCAGCTCAGAACTTCCCTACCTGCAGTTCGTCATCAAGAGGATTAGGAATATGGCCCAGAAGGCCCCCAACTTGGTGATGGAAACCATCCATGACTACTTCACAGACAACCCACAGGTAGAAGCTGATTGGGCCTTTGGGGAGCAGAGGGGAGGGACTGACCCCAAGCTGGGCTCAAATCCTAGATTCTATACAAAGCAGATGCGTGATTTGGAGCAAGTATCAATCTCATTATATTCCAAGTGAGCCAGAGAGGGAGAGAGGAAAACAGACCAGCATGTGTTGACCACACTCAGAACAGGCACAAGAAGTGGATATTATGATCCTCATAGATGGGGAAACTAAGTTGTATGGAAGGAAAAAGATTTGCCTAATGTCACAGAGCCAGTAAGGGGCAGAGATGGATGGATGGATGGATGGATGGATGGATAGATGGATGAATAGATGGAGAGGTAGATTTGGTGGGGAGAATGTCTGCTTAAGTGTTAAAAAATGAAATGAATGAACAGTTGATCTGACTTTGAAAATGGAATTTTTTAAACTGCTATAGCAAATTCCCTAAGATAAGAAGATACTTTTGTTCTTTGTGATCCCTGCAGCACTGGTTTAAGGCCTGCACAGAGTAATATTTACTAAGGGTTATTGAGTGAATTGTCCAAAGTAGCTGCCTGTGATCTTTCCCTCTGGCCTTTTCACACATGCTCCAATCCATGCTCCCACAGACATGTGCCGCATGGTCAGATCCCGCCATCCCAGTGTCCCTTCTGCCGCCCACAGATCTCCAGCCAGCACAAGTTCCGGCTCTTCCAGGTCCTGGAGAATGTCATCGAAGCCAGTGACTGCCTGGAGGAGCCCTGGAGGAAAAGCTTCATGCAGCTGGCCCTGGACAATATGACCAAATCTACGGTGGGCCCCCACCCCACCCCCACAAGACAGCCAGTCTCCAGGCCCTTGGGTTTGCAGGCAGCTGCCCAGGACTCCAAATGATGAGGATGCGCCAGCCTTGTGGTCTGCCAAGCATTCTCTCTTCCTGGCATCCTGGCCACATGCCCCTTTAGAGGGACAGTTTCATGTACTCCCCAGAAGAGGCAGCTGAGACCCAAGAGGCAGTCCTAGTCTAAGGCCACAGGGCTCCTAAGTGGAGGCAGAAGTCCAGCTGCAGCTCTTCCTCCTGCAGGAAGCCCTCCTTGAGGTGGGCCCAGGTGCCCCTGCCCACCACTGGCCTTACCATTCCTGTACTGCTACCTATAGGCCAGCTCTGGAGAGCTGCCTGCCAACCTAACCCATTCCCTAGGCCATAATCCAGCCTTAGGCTCCCCAGCTTGACCATGAACTGCTCCACACACCTTGACCCCTAGCCCCAGCCAGGCTGGTAGTCAGGTTATTTGCTCTCCACAGGCTGGCCAACAGTTTCTGTGACTACTCCTGGGGGGCCAGGAGCAAGTGATTTCATTCAGATCCATTGGCAGCCCCGTGGTGGACTACTCAGTACACACAGGATGACCAGAGAACAGTGATGGTCACCTTGGCCCACCACAACCCAAGTCTTGGCACCACATAGGTGTGACAAGGTTCATTTCACCCTTTGTGTTGTGTGGGTGACATGGAAGGCTCATGCCATGAAATAAGGTTTTTAGTACCATCCCTCACCCAGAAATGAGCAACACAGCATGCCATGTAGGGCCATGAGGAACCTGCAGGGGGAGACAGACAGAGCAACCACAAGGGGCTGTGCCTGTGAGACAGTAAGGGACAAATCAATTTAATGCAGTGATTCAAAGCTCATCATAGGGAAAGTAGGGTGGAGGGATTTTAGACACCTTCACATTCAGATGCCACTGAATGCAGGCAATTCTGCCATGCCTCTCTGCACCAACAGCCACTGCAGGATGGAAAGGAGTAGCACTCTACATCAGAGCCAGAGCAAAGTACCGGCACACTTGCTGAGAAAGGGTGGGGCAGCCTGGCATAGGGCCAGCCCTGGGCACAAGTGGTCCCTTCCTGCCAGAACATAACACTCAGGAGATAGGGAACTTGACAGGACCCGGCAAGGCTGGGGAACTGTCAGCAGGCTCTGCCCTATAGCAGCTGCTATGCTGACTCAACATGCAGGGAGAGCCCTAGGGCAAGAACAACCTCTGGTCTTAAATGCATGGTGACAAAGAATGAAAGGATGAGATGTTGTCCTGAGCTGCCAGGAGCCAGGAAGGGGAGAAGCGATGTCAGATGGGGACTTTCAGGCAGGTGTCTTGAGGATAGGAGACAGTGGGCCTCAGAAACGGATGGGGGTCTGGATAGACAGGCGAGCAGGAAAAGAGCCCCAGGCAGAGGCACAGCGTGCCAGAGGTTTCAAAGCAGAAAGCAACCACAGGGACCCGTGCCTCTAAGACTACAGGTATGGAAAGTAATAAGTGGGCATTGCCCTGGGCCAGTGAGAGGACACAGGCCAGACAGTTCCAGCAGGTCCTGAAATTGCTGGAGAACAAGGAACGTGAAGAGTCATGAGTACAGGGTCCCTCAGTCTCTCTTTTCCATCCAAATAAATGGGTTGATCACAGCTGCCTGGCCTGATGAAGCAGATACACATCTGTGCAGACACCCAGCACTACAAAAGCCTGCTCTGATTTTTGGACACCTGCCCCCACCCCAGGAGCTGGAAGACACATACCAGGATGCTGCCAGCAATGTGCTAGTGGCCATCTGCAGGCACTCATGGCAAGCAGTGGCACAGCACCTGGAGACAGAGCTCCTGACCGGCATCTTCCCACACCGCAGCCTCTTCTATGTGATGGGCATCCTGTCCTCCCATAGTAGGTCCTTCCCACCACATGGGGGCGGGGTCAAGGGGAGATCCCAGGCCCATAGAGCACCAATGTCCACAGCAGTGATGTCACTGTATGTGGGTAGCAACAGGTTGCCACCTCTTGCCAGAGACTCCCCACTAGAAGGTAATACCAGCCACTGTGCTACCACCAGCCTAACTAATGCACCTGCTCTCAGTAACCAGAACAGAGCCCTGAGAAGGCAGTGACCAACAGAGGCCATCAGAGAGGGCTTCCAAGATAAGCCAGTCTGGAACAATGGTGGTAGGACTCACTTAGTAAAGGCCTCTGAAGAGCGAATGGACTGCCAGCAGGGGCAGCAGGAGCAGGCTGGGAAGGTCTCTACTCTGAGACCAGCAGGACCTGGCTGAGCTTTGCCTTGTGCCCCTGCCCTGGAATTGGCAGGTTGGGAGGGGGGTCCTCAGCAACCAAATAGCCCCTCCCTCTAAGGTAGGATTACCAAATTTCCTGAATGCATTCTCAACTCTCAGAGCACCCCTCCTGTACCTCCACTCCTCATACTTGCCTGGAAGGATCCCAAGCCAGAGAGAAGAAACAGCTTGCCTGAGGTCACACGGCAAGAGGGCAAGGCCATCATCCCAGCCCAACTGTCTAGGCCCTGAGCCCAATGTCAGCCTATGTTCCCCAGCTAACCAGGCCAGGCTGAGGCAGGACAGTGTCACCCTGACTCAGCCAGTGTCTGAAGGATGGGGAGAAGGGGTGTGGGGTCCACCCTTGGCTGTGCACATCAGAGACGGCCCTATAGCCCATCCCCTTCCTGCAGAGGAGCTTCTCAAGGAGGAAGACAGGGCGCACTGGGAGGAACAGTTGGCCCAGGTAGGGACACCAGCAGGAGGCACAGCAGCCAGCATGGGGGCAGCTGCTGCAACCCAGAGGTGGAGGGGAGAGAGCGAAAAGAAGAGGGGAGGGAGGGAGCAGGGTGGCAGGGAGGACCCCCATTTTCCAGATGAGCCAGCAGCATCCAGAATGAGGTGACCCGGTTACAGGAAGAGTTGGAATTCGAGCCTGGGTCTCTAGATGCCTGACACGGAGAGGCAGCCAACGCACACCACCCCTCCCACCCATCCTGGGAGGGATAGAAAGGTTGCAAGGCCAGAGCTGAAGCTGGGGACAGAAGGAAGCAGGTCGGGGCAGACTGAGGATTCCACCGCCAAGAAACAGAGTCCCATCTCTGACACACATGGGGATGAGGGGTTGATATTGCTGGGAGAGAAGGGTCATGGGGCCCGGACAGACCTGGGTTCACATGCTGGGTCAGCCAACCACAGCACGTGCCCAGGGTGACCTCCTTTATCTCTCTGTGCCTCCATTTCTTCATCTGTCAAATGAGGATAAAAGTCCCTTGCTTGAACAGTTATGAAAACAGCAGGCACTAATCCCCGAAAAGGGACTGCACAGAGGGACACAGGAAGCCCTCGGGGAGGGAAAGTCACCTCATCGTAGCAAAGTAGCAGCAGCAGTGTT
This sequence comes from Dinomys branickii, assembly GCA_004027595.1. Taxonomy (NCBI): domain Eukaryota; kingdom Metazoa; phylum Chordata; class Mammalia; order Rodentia; family Dinomyidae; genus Dinomys; species Dinomys branickii. Next base: position 25,823 of record PVLD010011296.1, read on the forward strand.
GAGAGCAGCAGAATAGCAGGAACTGAGGACAAGTGACTAAAAGAGCAGAAGACCTGAGCGGCACAATTAATCAAGCCGACACTTTATTCCATGCAAACAGGACATTGCCAGGCCAGACCACATGCTGGGCCTCAAGTTCCAATACATTTAAAAGGACTAAAATCAGAGTGCAATCTCTGATAAAAATATAAATTAGAAGTCAACATTAAAATATATCTGGAACATCTCCAAGTTCTTAGAAATTAAACAACACATTGCTAAATAACCCTGGGTCAAAGAAGAACTCACAAGGCAAATTAGGAAAGATTCTGAATTGAGTGTACTAAAAAAATACAACAAGCAAACATTTGTAAGATACAACAAAAAGCAATGCTTAGAATAAAATTTGTATTACTGCCCACATTAGAGAAGAAGGAAAGTTTAAAATCAATTACTTAACCCTTCACTTTAAAAAGCTACCTAAAGAGAGAAAATTTAACTCAAAATAAGCAGAAAGAAGGAAATAGCAAGAACTAGATCAGAAATCAAAGAACTAAAAAAAGGAGCAGCTAATGAAGAATGAATCAAACCAAAAGTAAATTCATCAAAAAATCAATAAGTTGATAAACCTTTCATTTATCAAAAGAAAAAAAACACAAAATACCAATTTCAGAAAGGAATAAAGAATACTATCACAAATCCTTAGGCCATAAAGGATAGTAACGAAAGATGTTTTCAATAAATTGGGCAGGTTATATGAAATAGAAAAATTTCCTGAAAAGCACAAGTTACCAAACTGACAGGGGAAGAAACTGAAAATCTGAGTAGTCCTATTATTTACCTACTAGAGAAATTAGAATAGTGATTCACACCTTTCTGTTACTGAACCAGGCCTGTATTTTCCACCATGCAATGTGCCACACTCTGAAATGATGAATTTTGTAAGAGAAAATTTACTCACCCGGCAGCGATGTAAGAAGATGGAGACTAAGTCTGAACAACCCCTCTTGAGGACAGGACTGGGGATGTATATGGGCTAAATCTTTTCATGGAAAAGATGAAGGGTTTGGATTTAATCAACCACTGCACTGTCACCCCCCCCCCACGTCACAAGTGTCATCTGTAGTCAATTACAGGCAAGTGATTATAAGCAGGTGAAACCTATTCAGGAATCAAGAACAGGTGGCATATCCAGGATTTCCCTCAGCTTTGTTCCTACCAAGAAAACTCCCAGCCCAGACACTTCACTGGTAAATTCTATCAAGTAGTTAAGGGAGAAAGGCCAACACTTCTGCACAAATCTGTCAGGAAAACAGGAGAAAGGGACACTTTTCAAGTCATTTTATAAAGCCAGCACAGCCCTGTACCAAAACCAAGGACATTACAAGAAAACCACAGATCTACAGCTTTCATGTAGACTCAAAAACCTTTAGCAAAATATTAGCAATTGAGCAAAAGAATAATAGACGATGATCAAGCAGAACTCATCAAGGGACACATAGCCAGTTTAATGTTTGAAAAGCAATAAATGTAATTCAACACATTAACATAATAAAGTAAAAAACTATGAATAAAAGGCATTTGGCAAAATATAATACTTAGCTGGGAACAGTGGCAAACATGTCATCTCAGCTACACAGGAGACTAAGGTAGAAGGATCACAAATTCATGGCCAGCCTGGGTAACTTAACAATAACTACAAACTTTTTTGAAGATTTTTTTAAACTTAAAAATTATTTTTAAATGTCTCTAACAAACTAGAGATAGGAAGAAGCTGACCCAGCCTGACAAGTACAGCTAAACCTGCAGCTAACATGCTTCCTGATGAAAGATTAAATGTCTCCCCACTAAGATCCCATTAAGAAACAAGGCAGAGACATCTACTATCTCTACTTCCTGTAAGACTTGAACATCTAGTCTAACTGGGAAAGAAAGAGAAGAAAAAGCATTAAGATAGAACTGGAAAAGTGAAACAGAATGACTACACATAAAGAAAATATTACAGTCTTTAAAATACTAGAACTGATAATCACCTATAGTCAATTTTAGCAAGATCTCAGGACACAAGATAAATATTTTAAAAAATCAATTGAATAACTGTGTATTAACAACAAACAATTGGAAAATCACTTTTTTAAATGGCCCAGTATCATGAAAGATATAAAAGACTCAAAGAAAGATAAATGCCACAACATATATGCAAAATCTTGACAAAGTATTGCAAAGAATTGACAAAGATGTCAACTCTCACAAAATTGAGTTACCAGTTGAATACATCACCAACCAAAGTCCTAGAAGACTTTATTGTAGAATTTAAACTCTAGATTGAATTTTATGTGAAAATTTCAATAAACCTAGAATAATTTAAAAAAACTGTAAAAAGGAGAGGGCATAGTTATAAAAACCCCACTACTTTGATTTCAAGACTTAGTAAAAGACTAAGTAAAATAATATAGTAAAAGATTGTTGGGGCTGAGGATATAGCTCAGTGGAATAAGTGCCTGCCTGGCAAGCACAAGGTCCTGAGTTCAATCCCCAGTGTCGCAAAAAAATAAAATATAAATAAAGATTGTTAACTATAAGGTACAGTAAACAGGAAGATGAGTCGTTGGCATAATATCTTATCTTACTTTCGTCATCATGGAGACACAATACTCAACACCCATCCATTAAAGGAGAAGTTTATTTTGGTTCATATTTTCAGCCCATAGTCACATGGCTCCAAGGCAGGGAGGGCAAGGTTGAAGGGTCTGGGGGAGGAAGGTTGCTCAGACCACAATTGTCAGGAAGCAAAAAAAGAAGCAAGGAGCTGGGAAGGGAGATCCAGCCTCCGAGCTCCGCCCCCAGGGACCCAGCTCTTCTAACCAGACCCCTAAGAGCAAGTGAGCAATGTCACCCCCATGACTCGCTCACCTTCCAAAAGTCCTGCCTCTGAGTGTGTGAAGACTTTTGTGGGACATTCTTTGTCTAAACCATAACACAGAGGATAGGTTAAACAAATAAATCGTGGGACAAAATAGAAAGTCTAGGATATAACCACATTTACACATTTTTAATGGTTTTTAAAGGTACCAAAGTAATTTCAATGGGGAAAGGAAAGTCACTTTGGCAATAAGTGACAGAAACTTTATTTTATATCAGTTTGGTCAACAAACTTCTTTGAAAATCTATCATCACGTTTATCAATCTTTTAAGATTTGGGGGTTTAAGATCATACTTATGAGAGGAATCCACCATACCACCTTCTTGGGAACAAAAATCTGACACTGAATCATAGAATCTAGGAACATTGGAAATGCGGAGACCTTGCAGTCATTACAAAATCATGTGATGTGAGGATCAGAACTTTCAGAATCTTGTTTTCTGAAAAACAGGATTTCTTTGTTTCATTCATTCATTTGATCGCTCTTCAATGACTAAGAAGCATTACCGCAGCATCCGCCATGTGCTGGCCATGATGCAGGTGCTAGAGTCACAAATGCAAACAAAACAGATCTAGTCCTGCCTCCTAGCACCCGCCCAGCAGAGGACCCACCGTCATCCAACACAGCATCTACCATATCTGAGACCCTGTTCTGTGCTGAGGACACAGCTAGATCTCCTTTCTGTAATCTCCTAGGCCCCTAATTTTCCTACCTTGCCTGAACACACCCAGGGTCCCCTTGAGGAATGTGTTCCTTGTCCTTGAGGGCCTTCAAACAAATAAGACAGCCAGCTCCTAGAGACCCAGAGGAGAGGACAAGAGGGTGATAGAGTACGGCCTGGGGTGTCTGGGAGTAGACTGTCAGAGGGCAGAGGAAAGAGATGGCTCCAGGCTTGCCCACCCTCATCTGCTAACAGATAACTGTCAAGTCAGTCAAGTTCCTGAACGTGGACCTGTGGTCCAAGGAGTTGTTGGAGGCACTCACCAAGCCCAGCCAGACCGAGCAGGACCATCTCCCAGAGAAGGTGGGCCCTCCTACCCCGGGTTGCCCCTGCTCAACATGCAGGCCCAGGATTCTATCCACAGGATGCCCGGGGCCTTAGTGAGAAGTTGGTGGGACTGTCAGGAACAGGATCTGGGCCTGGGCAGCAGACTCCAAACCACAATCTGCTGTGCCACCAGGCAGGGTGAGAAGGGTGGCTGCATGGCCCAAGAACCTGAGGGAGCACGGTCAGGGAGGCTGCTCGGAGAGGTGGTGGGTCCGGCCACATGGGTCCAACTAAGTACAGGACACTGACTTCACCACTAGGCTTTCCTGTTCACCTACTATGGGCTGATCCTGCAAGCGGCAGAGAACAGCACCACCGTCAGGACACACCTGCAAGCCCTCCTGGAAACGTCCCACCAGTGGCCCAAGCAGAGGGAGGTGAGGACTCCCTCCTCCTTGGTCCCAACACCTGCCTATCCCTGACCACAGGCTTAGCCTGATCCTAGTCGCAACCTGAGCCCTGATCCAGTCCTAGATTAAGCCCTAATCTCACTTACAGCCTGGGTCCTTCTCCACTACCACACATCCCTTCAACCCTACCCTGGCACAGGTCTGTTCAGAGCTGGCACAAGGACAACCAGCCTCCAGGATTCCCACTCTGCCTCCTGCCTTCCCTCATTCTGCCCACAAGTCCCCATAAGAGACATCCCCACTGGGCTAGGCGCAGAGTTGCTTGTCCTAAAGAGCTTACAGATGGGAAAAGGGTGCCCTGCGATCTCGGATGAGAACCCTACCCCTTCTGATGGATCAAGGGAGGGGCCAAGTCCAGTGCTGTGGTTTCAGGGTCCCCTCCTCAGTGGCACTGGGCCATCTCCAACAGGGAATCGCTATCACTGTGGGGCTGGCTGCAACCCACCATTTGGATGACGTCTGGGCCATACTGGATCAGTTTGGCCGGAGCCGGCCCGTCAAGTGGACTCTTCAAAGCCCCATCCCAAAGGTATCAGAGCTGCTAGGCTGGGGCCCCAGGTGTTGGGTCAAGAGCATGGTCTGGAGCCATGGATTCTGATTCCAGTCCCACCTGTGCCTCCACCTGCAGTGTGAGATCTCATATTTCAGTTTATTTCTTCTAAGCAGGATTTGCCCTGTCTGGCCTATTGGTGAAGATATGGGCCATGGCTGTAGAAAGCCTGGCACATGACAAGCTAGTTGTGCTGTCATGACCAGTGTCAGTTTGTAGGTTGGCTTTGGGACACATGGCTCATCTGAAACATGAGACAGCCAGGGAACACCCTGCCTCTTTCTCTCTGTACCCCATGTGACTCCTACAGAACATAGGGCCTCCCCAGTTCCTTTCCATGCTTCTCCACTAACCCACAGCCCAGCAACAGCCAGTGACTCCTGAGGTCTGCTGCTGAATCAAGCCCACATCCCAGACCTACAGAGGGTGCCATGATGAGGGAGTGGTGCCATGATCATCCTCAGGCGGTATCTGTCCTTTATTCTCTGAGCCTTTCCCATTGAGGAAGCACCACATGCCCTACTGCCATCTCTCTGGATAGAACCACAGAGGCTTCCAGGCCCCCAGCAACCCAATGGGGTACAATGCATCAGGTGCTGCCCTGTCCAGCAGGGTGGGCCCCTGGCAGGAAATGTCACAGCTGTAGACCTGAAATCTCCCAGTCCCAGAGGAGCCAAGCCTCTGTTCACAGCCCTGTGTGGCTCCCCCAAGCCCATTCCAACCCCTCAAAGAACCAGTGCCTCCATCTGTTTTCCTGAGGTAACCTAGGCTCTCCTGAGATGCTCTGTCTCCGGCACCCTGGTAAGGCCCAAGGTACCTCATTTCCCACTCCCCCAGAGGAGGGCTCCAGTGGGGCCTGACATCCTCTATCTGGTCACTCCCCAGGGCCAGACTTGGGAAGACCTGCAGTGGAAATGGGCAAGCAGCACCATCCTCCTCGCCTACGGTCAGATGGCAACCAGGGCCAAGACCCACATCCTTCCGTGGGTGGACAACATCTTGTCCAGAATGATCTTCTTCTTCCGCTGCAGCGCCTGGGTATGGTGGGCCACTGTTCCCAAACCTACACTCCTCCGGACAGAGTTAGGACTCCAGGCCTAACTGGTAGAGAGATCTAGACCTAGGGCAGGCAGTCCACCTACTCTCTCCCCTAGAACCCCAGGGAGCCAGACCCAGCCTCCTGTTTGATTCCTAGCTCCTCCACCATGGTCTGCCAAACATACTGGGGCTTTCCGGAGAACCCATCCCCACGGCATAAAGCAAACCCCAGGCTTTCGCTTTGGGGGTGGATCTGGGGCACTGAGAGGGCAGAGTGCCATCTGTGTGACTCTGCACCCAGTGCCCCAACTTGGGGAGAAGTGAGGGGCAGGCAGCAGCTGCTGCCTAGTGGCTGCCTCGCTGAGACTTTCACAGACATCTCCTGGGTGTTTGAACATTGTCACCTCATTCACACTTTTAAAAACATCTCATTGATAAGGAATCCAGCTGGCAGTCTCTGCTGTGCTTTTCAGCTACTACCCTGCAGCCTGTAGCCTCACCATTTCCACCTGGCTTCTTGCCCTCTCCCTTGCATTCTTGGCTTGTCAGCCTGTCCTATTCCCTTTGTCCCCTGTTCAGGATGAGACCCTCAAGCAGAGCTTCCTCTCAGCCAGCATGATGCTGGTGGGGGCCATCAGCCGAAGCGAGGGTGCCCACAGCTACGAGTTCTCCCAGACCTCCGAGCTCCTCAATTGTCTGATAGTGAGTGCCTGACCCCCTCTCAGATCAGCATCTTCCTTGGCAAGAAAGGCCTCCTCCCTCAGACTAGCAGATGTCTTGGAGCCACCCACTGCAGAAGGTGTAGGGTGGGTTCCAGAGTACATCTACCTGCTCAGTAAGCCTTTGCACCTCCATGTCCCTGGCCACTTGGTGCTTATGGGGCCGCTAGTTGGCCAGTCCATCCCCATAGGCAATGCCATAGAGGCCTCGAAAGGCCAGCACTGTCTGTTCTGCACATTTGACCTGGGCCCCAGACCAAGTTAAGGGTTAGACCTTCAGGGGACCTCCAGGTAGCAGAGTCGCACAGGAGTGGCAGGAAGTAGTGATGGGAGTACTAATGAGACAGCTTGTCCCCTCCCCACTGGAGCTCCAACTCCGAGATTTCACACCTCACTTCACATGGAACATGCATGTAAGGCCATCCTACTTGTGCTCTGACAAGCTCAGAGAAATCTGGAGACTTGTCCACGTCATGAAACTGGCAGGCAGGATGGGCACTCAGGCCTGCCATGTCTGGCTGCAGAAGCCGTGCTCTGGGTCTCTAAGCATGATCCAGATCTGTAGAGGGGCCTGTGGGTCCTGGGGCTGCCAGGCATTAAGGCCTTGAGATAGGGATGAGACCCAGCATCAGAGTGGGATGGGCCAGACCTGAGTGGCTCAACCTCATGGGGGATTTGCAGGTTCTCATGGAGAAGGAGTCCCCAGGAGCACTGTGCACCTCCAGCCGCCAGCAGGTCATCCACATCACCTCCAAGCTCTGGTAGGGCTCCAACCCATGCAGGGCCTTCCACCAGGTGGCAGGGTGGGTGGGGTACAGAAAGTGTTGCAGGGCACAGTGACACAAGCTTGTAATCCCAGTGGTACTGAGAGGCTGAGGCAGGACAGCGAATTCAAGCTCTAACCTTAGTGACTTAGATGCTATCCCAAAATAAAAAAGACTGAGGGACATAGCTCAGTGGTGGAGGGTTTGCCTAGCATGCACAAAACCCTGGGTTCAGTTCCTAGCACCAAAAAAAGAAGTCAAGGCCTCATTGGCCCAGGGCTTGGGGCCTGATCCAGCAGAATGGGTTTGGGGTGAGAGGCATATGAAGGCTCAAACATTTGATGTGGGCACAGCCCCTCCCCAGGGAGACCTGACACCTCAGATGTTCAGGATGAGAGCAGTCATTCACAGCAAGATCCCAGCACAGGCAGGATACAGGGGTGGAGAGGGGGCCCACAGAATGAAACTGACTCTAGACCCCATCCAACCCCAGGGAAAGAGAGGGAAGTTAGAGTTCAGGGGCTCAGGGACCCCTGGGCCAAGGAGCAGGCCCTGAATCATCCCTCCACCTGCAGATGGTGAGGAAGGACCAGGTGAGGCTGCAGGGAAAAGGAGGCCCAGTGTGTTCAGAGTTGCCTGTACATGGCTGCAGAGGGGACAGGCAGGGAGTGAGCAGGCCGTGGGCCTGGGCTGGTTGGCTGGCAGAGCGGTGCAGGCACCCATCCCAAGACTAGGTCAAGCCACCTGCACCCGAAGCTTAACCTTTCCCAGCCTCATCTACTAATTCACGCATTGTACACATAGCTATTGAATATCTACCATGTTTCAGGACCCCTGGGCTCTAGGCCAAGCTGTGAGCCAGCAGGGAACAGCCTGTTCCTGAGAGCTGACTCTTAGGGTTCAGACCACACATATCAGGGCTGATAAAGACACTGGAGGAAGCTGCAGTGGGGAGGTGAGACAGGGAGGGAATGCAAAACGCTCAGGAGCTGAGGACTACATAAGACCTAAGCTTGGGTCAATGGAACTGAGAGGCGATTGACTGAAAATTTATTGAATACCTTGATGAGCCCCATGCCCTACTAAGCTCCAAGACACAGCTGGAGGCTGAGATAGCCTGCCCTGAAAGAGGACTTTTGAACAAAGTCCTGGAAAAGAAAGAGAGTAAATCCTGCATATACTGGGCTAAATAGATAGCGTATCTAAAGGCCCTGTGGCGGGCATACTCCTTGGTTGCCAGAGGACCAACAAGGGGACCAATGAGGTAGATATGTGCCCAAGTCTCTGTAGGAGGCAAAAATCTCTAAGGTTTACAGTGTTAGAAGCAGATACCATGGGATGCCCTGGCCCCTGCTGCTCCAGGCTTTCTGACAGCCCCTTCCATTCCCCACCCTCAGCTCCTGCCCTCTCTTCCCAACAGTGAGCTGAGGCCACCCATAGACAAAGACAGGAAGTCACGGCTCCTGTCCACCTGCTTCCGCAGCGTGTTTGCCTTGCCCCTGTTGGACACCCTGGAGAGACATACCTGCCTCTTTCTGGAGCCACCTAATATACAGGTGCAGTCCCCCTCAGCACACAGTACCCAGGGGCCACCTTCTGCTAACATCTGGGAGGGGGCGGCCTGCAAGAAGGGTCCCTGGCCACCCCACAGGCAGGGTGGGGGGTCTCAAACAGTTTGTTAACTATACTGGGCCTCAATTTGCCCACCTAAGAAGTGAGGAGGGGCTAATAGAACTGTAGGGCTGAGCCAGAGGGCCGAACTGAGAGCCTGGATGTGCATGCCTGGTGAAAGGCACTCTGCATACAGGGATGTGTTCAGCCTACCTGCCAATACTGAGCAGGGCCACCCAGCACCAACCACCATGCCGGCCTTGACTGGTGGGCTGTGTGGCAGGATCAGGTTTGCATTTTCCTCTTAGCACCTCAGGAGGCCAAAAGAGACGCACAGAGGAAGGGATGAGTTCCCCAACCTTGCTGGGATCCAAGAGTCCCAGGTCAGCCACTAATTCCTGGGCCACCTGCAGACAGTCACCTTTCCAGCAGTGCGACTCAGTCTCACTACACAGCTACCTAGACCACTCATGCTCCTCGAAGGTCTCACCCAGCCCACCCTGCTGCAACAGCTAGGCTGGAGGAAGACCCTCTGTCTCCTTTGGCTCAGGCCCTGGCTCCTGATGCCTGCCTTTGCTGTTGGTCACCACTAGGGGGCGCACATGGCCCATGGGCATAGTCAGTGCTGAGCATCACCCACTAAGGGGGGTGGCTAACAAGTGTCTCTCACTTTCTGGCAGCAACCAGAGGGTGAGGAAACCCCCTCAGAGGGACGAGGCTGGCTGGTGGGAGAGTCAGGGTTTGAATCCCACCCCAGTGCCCCAGGACACTGATCCATCTCCAAGGCTGGGTCCAGACTAAAACCTATAGCCAGCCCTCAGGATGGCATGGTGACACAGCAGGGTCCCCTGGGCTCAAGGAACACCACAGCCCTCCAGAAAGGAAGCATCTGCCCCAAGCCCAAACCCATGGGCATCAGAGAGCACACGGCCAGGAGATTCCATGACCCTGCAGGTAGCACCGGAGCTGGGGGCACTGGGCTGGCTCCTGTTCAATTCTACCCCATCTGGCACACCGGGCTGGCTTTCTGACATCCCCACAAAGGAACATGGCCCCCAGGAAGTGATTCTAATACTTCAGGGTACCCATCCAGTTAGTATCCAGGGGCTCATTGGCTCCTGGTGCCCCTATGGTGGGGAGAATTTCTGTGGCCCTTCCCTCTATGAATGGCCCAGCAAAGAAAGTAGGTAAGCCATTAGGAATCTGGTGTGAGCCCCAGGAACCACAGCCAGCTGTATAACTTGCCGGGCCCAGTGCAAAATGAAATCCAGGGCCTGTTTAAAACTTCAAGACAGCAACAGCAGACCACCAGAGCTAGCACATGTCACACACCAAAAAGGCCAGCATTCTGGAAATGAGTCCTCCTGGGAACCAAAAGCCTGTGACCCTGGGTAGTCCTGGACAGCCTCCGTGCCCCATCGCAATGTCTGTGCCAGGGCCCCACCTAAGCTAGTGTGAATTCCCATGGCAGGAGCCTGACCTGGGGTGTGCAGGGAGTGGCTCCACCCTAGCGCTATGACCCCCTATCCCATTGCTCACAGGCTTGGCTGACACCCCCACCCCCCACAGGCCCTGTACAGCCAGACGGTGGAGGCACTGGACCACATGCTACAGAACTTCATCATGCAGAGCCCCACAGCGAGTGAGCTGCAATTCCTGCTCTTGGTAAGTGCTGGCGCAGGGCACCCTAAGCCTGGGACAAGGGATCCTCAGCCCTGGCCAGAGAGCCTGAAGAAGGTGTCGCAGAGAACACAGGGCCCAGCCAGGACACTTATGGGTCCCCATGGTTTGTGGCAACTGGAGGGTAGGGAGTGGCAGCCTGGCTGGAAGGATTATGCTCCCTCCAAAGAGAGCTTCTCTGCAGCTGTGTCTCCAAGGCCTCACACCTGAGGCTTCCACTCTCCCCCGTGCTCCAGAAGCCCTGCCCTGACAGAAGGGAAGCCAGTCAAAAGGCAGTGATGACCCAGGGTCCCAGCCTAAAGGGAATGCTGGCTCTGTCCACCAAGTCAGAGACCGAGCCAGCGGCACTTCATCAAGGAGCCCTGGATGAGGACCTAGGCAGTGCCTAGGAAGGGCAGAGCCCCACAGGCAAACATGACAGAGATAAAATAAATGCACTCATTTGGCCATGGTGTTGGGAGCTCACTGTGGCCAGGCAGGATGAGGTAGTTGGAATGAGGGTCAGGTCAGCAGACTTGCCGACTCACCAAGAAGCCAAGCTAAAGCCAGATATGGTAGTGCATGCCTATAATCCCAGCTACTCCAGAGGCTGAAGCAGGAGGATTGCAAGTTGGAGGCCACCCTAGGTAACTTAGTGAGACTCTGTCTAAAATAAAAATTTTTAAAGGAGTGAGGGTGTAGTTTAGGGGCAGTGTTTACCTAACATATGGGAAGCCCTAGGTTTAGGCTCCAGTACAGAAGAAAGGGAAGGGGAAGGGGGAGAAGGAGATGGAAAAAGAGGAGAGAGGGGGATGAAGAGAGGACGGGGAGAGGAAGAAGGGGGTCAGGGAGGGGAGAGGGAGAGAGAGGAAGTGCAGCTGGGGGGAGGGAAGGAGGAGCAGGAAGGGAGGGACAGAAGGGGTACAAGGGGCCCCCAGCTTGGATGCATAGGTGGAAGTTAAGAGCCATTGTGAGCAGCCTTGCCCACGGAGGAAGGCATTACGCCATCCCCTAAGTGTGCCAAGTGGCAGTGGCTGGCCACCAGTGCAAGTCCCAGCAGCCACTGAGAAATCACTAGATCACTCAATCTCCAAATACCGTGAGCCCTCATCCTCTTCAAATCAGCAACTCTAACCCCGGAGCCTTTAATAGAGAGGCTTGTTGTGGCCTTCTGTAACACAGCGTGGCTGTACAGAGGCCCGTGTGTGCACATGTGTGTGGAAAAGCATAGTTCTAGCAGGGGTGCAGGGCAGGCTAGGAACCAGGAGCCCTGGAGGGCTCTGAGCTGGAAGAAATGACCGCGCCTGTGGGGAGCTCCTGGGGACAGAGTGTGTGGGAGGCTATGCACTGTCTGGGAAAAGGACAGTGAAGGCTGGATGGGAAGACTGTGGAGACCAGGACCTCCGCAGAGGAAGTGGGCGTGGCCTCTCTCTGGGTGGGGCCTGACCGAGGGTGGGGAGGGGCTGGTCAGCTACCTGGTCCAGCCCCCCTGCCCCCCCCAGCACCTGTATCCCTGGCTGGCATCAGAGAAGGTACACGAGCGTCAGCGCGCTGCCCACAGCTGCATGATCCTGCTCAGGTTCCTGAATCACCGATGCAGCCTGGACGTAAGTATCCACCCCAGCCCAGACACCTTTGGAGTTAGGCCTCCTATCCCACACAGGCTGTATGGCAGTGGGCAGCCCAGGTACTGTCTCCTTTTACACTTGAGGAACCAGGTCTCATAGCTGGGCTCCGAACCCAGACCGCACTGGCCCTGACCTGGGAGAGGTCTCTGCTCCGTGCACTTGAGGCCTGGAGCAGGTGCTTCCCCTCCCCCAACCTCAGGGTCTCATCTGTAGAATGAATAACAAGAACTTCTCTTTAAAGGAGCGGGTGGGAATCACATCCATCATCCCTAGGGTTGATGAACTTGAGACAGTTTTTCAGCAAGTGAGTGCTTCTGCGTTATCAGCCAAAATCAGCACTAACTCTTGGGAAAAGATGGGCATGGGTGCCTCATCTGGTACCTGAGGCTGCCTGGACTAAGAAAGGCAGGGGTGTAAGTGCTGGAGGGGGAGGTACTGCTCTGCCCCAGAAAGTCAGTTGTCCCAGAGAAAGAGCCCTCTAGAATGGGGGAAGTGGCTTCAGTTTACTCAAAATCCCTGTCCACACCACAGGACTGGGACCAGGGTAAGGCAAGGGAGAAATACTCTCCTCGGGTGCAAAATTTCCAGGGGTACCAAAACACTCCATAGTCAAAATTAATCATATTTTTAAGTGAAGAGTGTGACTATGGCCAATTGGCAAGCCTCCTGTTGTTAGTAAATAAAGTTTTATTGGAATAAGGGCAGCCAGTACCAAGTTGGATACTGTTGAAAGATTTTGGCCCCTTTATTGTAGAGGGGAATTATTTCTTGCATTCATTTTTATTAACATTGCATTAACGTTATTGCACTTGATTACCAAGTTCTTTGGCAACCCCTTATGTTTTGCCCACCCCCTAGTCCCAGACCTATCATATAATTTGAAAGGATTCCTTCTAAAATAGGTATACTGGGGTGTGTGCATGGCTGAGCAGGGACTCTGTGTGTGGATCCTGCCATCAGTAATCCCACACTCTTAACACAGCCAAAGGAGGACTTCAGACCAATGGGACAACTGATAGGCACACTGGGAATTCTGTGCCAGGACCCAGACAGAGCCACTCAGCACTCCATCCTGGAAGGTGTGGGCCAGCTCTACCAGTTTCTGATGCACCAAAAAGGTGAGCTTTCACAGGCCACTATGGCAACAGCCTCAGGAGAACCCTCACCCCAAATCTACCCCCAAAGCAGCCCTGACCTCAGCCATAACTCTGCATGGCCTTACCCAACCCCCAAACCCACACAGACTCACATCTCCAAACTGGAACACAGTCCTGACCCTCCTTACAAAGGACTTCACCCTAACTCCCATTCTATCCCAACATAGATCTTTACCCTGCTTTACCCTCCTCTGCCTCTGACCAGCAGAAGCAGCTTTGCAGGTAGAATTACAGGCCCCCAAGGAGCTCTCCCAGTCTGGTGCAGATGAAGCCTCCCCATGGAGCCCTGGAGACCAAAGGACCACGTCTTCATTGCTTCAGAAGGTGGTGTTCCCAAAGGACAGTATGTTCCAGCAGGACAGCGCCAAAGCCATCAAGGTCAAAGCTCTTATAGTTGTAGCAGGTGCAGGTGGGGCATGGCTGGGGTAGACATGGCGATCCTCCCAGGGATGGAAATAAACTCACTTGCTCTTTCCTATACCACTGAAGTGGCTCTGGGAGGTTTGGAGGAAGCCAGCACACGTGAGACATCTATCATATGCCAGGGGCATCACAGGCATTAACACATCCTTTCTCAAATTTTACAAACCTGCCCTGCATTGCTCAAAATTTCCTGTGCAATGCTTTGAATTTTATTAGTCTCAAAAGAGACCCACAAGCTGAGATGCATGTGGAAAGTGGGTGCTGGCCTTGAATGGGCTGGGCCAGATTCATAGAGCCTCAGAGTTGTCCACTCATGAAGTCTGTGGGCCTTTTGCTTGCCCATGTGACTTTTGTTTGTCCGTGTTAAGGTTAAACCTTAGCTAGCAAAGACCGTGTAATTGCCACGCTTATCAGTCCTTATTAGACCTGAGCCCTTCAGGCCACAAATGGGGTCTCCTAGGGCTCAGTGCAAGGTCTAGGGGTGGAGCTGGCCTCCAGCACACAGCCATGAAGTCCAACCACTTGAACCAGATATGAAGGGTGCACACAGCTAGTAGTAAGTGCCCCAGCAGGACTTGGTACTGTCCCAGAGGACTCCAAAACCTGTGCTCTCACAGATGTAGTGAGCGGTCTATGTGCTGAGACCCATCAGAAATTTAGCACAAAAAATATAAAACCCTGTGGTCAATATATCTATTATTCTTGCCAAGAAAGAGGAAATCTGGCTTGGCTGCAGCTTACAGCAGGTAACTTGGGCTGGGGACAAAGGGAGGGTCCCACTAGCTATCAGCTCAGTGGAGTCTGGCAGTGAGGGTAACTGAGCCACTAGGAGCACAGCGACAGGACCTGAGAAGGGGCAGCCTGCTCCACTCAGCATGGTCCCTGCACACAGAATGTAGGCACCCGGCTCTGGCTCTCTCTGGACAGGGGGCAGTGATGGGTAGGAACAGGGAGAGGGGCGAGGATGGGAGGCTCTGATATTCATGGCACGGGCACATCTGGGAAAGCTGCGTTGGAGAAAGACACTCGGCCGGGGTTCTGATTCTGTTTGTCCCTGACTCCTCATGTTTTCTTGAATACCTCCATCGCCATCACTGTCACTATGCAACACCAATTACAGCAATATCATCAACACGCCCATCACCACAATCAACAATATCCCCGTCTCTACCATCACTGCCACCAGCACCACCATCACCACCAATATCACCATCCCACTGTCACTGTGCCCCTCACCCCGTCCTCCTCACCACCCCATCTCTGCTCTCACTGCCTCCTCCATCTCACATTTATTCATGCTCTTGATCAAAGCATGATACCTCCAATGACTCTGCCCAGCCTGCGACTGCATACTTTGGGACTCTGAGGGTCTCATCACCTTGAACATTCCCACTTGGACCTTCTGGGAGGTGACTATGTTCTATGTTTGTGCATCCAAAGCAGCCGCTGAATACCTGGCTACTAAGCACTTGAGAAACAACCTGTGCTGCTGAGGAACTGAAGTTTTAATTTCACTAAATTAATTTAGATTTAAGTAGCTATGGGTGGCTGGAGGGATACAATGCTGAGCAACAGGGTTCCCCATCTGTCCAGAAGGTCCTGCCTGTGCAGGGACTTAGCCACCCTACCCTGAGGAACGGGGATCAGACCCACCACCTTGCATTTCTCCAGGAGCCCTTTTGTCTTCCAAGAAGCCTGTGGTCAGCCTGCAGAGGAGAGAGGCACTTCCCTGGGCCTTTAGAGTGGCGCCAGGACAGTGTGAGCAGTGACACTGTGGGGGTTCTATAGAGGGCCCTTAGGTTCCACACCAGCCTGGCCTCACCTCTGCACCCTACCCTGCTCCATGGCTGAAGGTTGTCGTGTACTTCTCTAGGCCAGGGGTTTTGTCTAGATAATCTCAATGATCCTTCACAGCTTTGAGATTCAATGTCTCTGTGATTAAAACACTGGTAAGGAGGAAGGCCTGGCTGTGGGGAACATTGAGCATCCCTGTAGGCAGAAACTAGCAAATCATGGCCATAGCTGCAAATGCTGGGTGAGGGCATCATGGAAAATGGATGCTCAGAGACTTGGGGAGCCTGAGTAAATGTGCACGTAGAAGACGGGGGCCATGGGCACATGGGTCCAGAGTGATAATGTAACAGTCTGTCTGCTTCCACAGGAGATCATGAGATACCTCACAGTGACAGAGCTGACCAACCTCGTCTGGACAGTCATTGAAGGCCTGGGCTCCACCAGCACCTTCCGGGTGCAGGCAGCTGCTGAGCTGCTCCTCACTGTCATTCAGGAACATGGAGCCAAGCTGGAGACTTCGAAGGTTGGGGTGTCCAGACAGTGTGGGAAGGGTGGGATAGAGGGCTAGCAGCAGTCAGGGACATTCTCCGCACTGAGACTGAGTCCTTGCATTTGGATCAGATAGGGAAGACACAGATCCCCACCCAAGTTAGCAACCAATCAAATGAATAAATGAATGTATGAATGGCCTAGTGGGGGTTGCATGTAAAGGGCAGACATGCACATTGAGCCCCAGCATGTGCTATAGTATAAAAATGAAGAGGAGGAAGACACAGACCAGACCCTCAAGGAGCTGGTGGACAGAAGTTGACAAGATGGCTCAATGGACACAAGGCAGAGGAGGTGGGTGGGAGGTACCCCAGCAAAAGGATGACAGATACCAGGTCTACAGATAGGCAGATTCAGGCAGCAGTGCTGGAGCTGGACCTCAGTGGAGGCACAGAAAAGACCCAAATGTAGAGGAGAAAGATGGCCCAGGTACATAGGCAAAATGTGCCAGAGCAGTGAGGAGTGGAAAAAGATGAGGAGTGGGTCTCTGAACTGTCCAGAAACTTCTGGGCCATTTGGGCAGAGTATGAATTTCTCAGATGCCCCCAAGGATAGTGGGATCCATCCAGGAATCCAGGGAAGGACTGTGCCTCTGCACTCAGGATGCCCCACAGCAGGGCAGGTCCTCCTGCATCTCTGACCTTTCCCTCCCTGAACAGGTTGCTAACATAGGTCGGGCCATCCACTGCCGCCTCTGCACTGTCCACATCCCTGAGGCCAAGGAGAATATCCTGCATGCCATCACCCTGCTGGCACAGGACCACACCTCTGAGCTGGTGGCTGCCTTCCTAGACTTCTCTATGCCCTTGGACAGGTACAATCCCATCTTTTCTCCCTGGCCCTCCACACATCGTCAGGTGCAGACCTAGACCCTCCTCTGGGGCTCCTGCACACCTGATGGTGGACCCCGGAGAAGCTCTGTTCACCATCAACCTGACACACCCCACATGAAGTGCCCACCCAGCCCAATGAACAAGGAGTCCAGTGGAGTCCTAAGTGCTCTGCCAAGACCCCAGCTAGCCCCAGAGTCTCCCCATCTATCAGCAGAGCCACTTCATCTCCTCCTCCCCTCCAAACATTCTCTGATCCTTCTTGCTCTTCTCTTCCAACAGCCTCCCAGTCCTCTCAGTGGTGCTAGTTTTTCTACCATGGCCCACAGATCCCTGGGCTGGAGGTGGGCCAGGGTCCTTGCTATAGCTGCTCCTTCCTAAAATCCAGCTCTGAATCTCCTATACGCAATCTATACCACCTGCCACACATCCACCGAACATCTATACAGGGCCACCCTTTCACTTTTTGAGGATGTAGCTCCTGCCTTGAATTAATTACCCTGCCTTGACACCGTGAATGTTATTCCTTCCCTTATCCTGTCTTCTCCTGCTTAGATCTTCTCTGTTCCAGAGATCTTTTCCTCCATTCCTCTCCAGCTGCCTGCTCCCGTGGACCTACCCTCTGCTGCGTCGTCATCATCAAATTCTAGCATCCCCCTCAAAACACCTTCCACCCTTCATACCCTCTCTCTCTGGTACCCAGCAATCCTCTGCCCCTGGGACCTGTAGGCCACCACCTGCAGTTGTCCTTACCTGACTCCCTCTCTCCCAGAGCAGGTCCTGCACCCTGCATTACACTGACTTCTACACATATCCAGGTCCTTGCTCTCAGAGGCTTATTATGCTGCCCAAGTCACTGGGAACTCAGGACCACCACCACCCCCAAAGAGGAGTTCACAGGCTTCCAGTGCCCAACAGTTCTTTCCAGGCAGATTTCTAATTTCAATCTGGAAGCACCTTTTGTTTTTCCAGTAATTTCCAGTTTTATTGCACTGTGATAAGTGTTGTTCATGATATTTCTATTTTATGGAGTTTAGTGAACTTATAGCGAACTTTTTAGTGAAATGTCCCAGGAATACTTGAAAAAAGGTGTATTTCTATTCATCAGAGTATGGAATATATATCTAAGCAGAAGGCTTACTTTACTGATTAATGTATGTGGTTTAGGTTTTCTAATTTCTTACTTAAATTTTGCTCTCTTAATCTGCCTTGAACTGAGAATATTTAAATTTTTATTAAAAAAGCATTAGTGTGTTTCTTTGTATTTGTATATCTTCTATACTTACTGACTTCATAAGTGTGGGTGCTTCGTGATTTGGTGCAGGCATATTCAGAAATGATATGTATTATTTATGGATTGTGACTTTTAGCATTAAAAACATGATAAAGCTCTGCTTCGTTATGTTTGATACTTTGTTGTGTAAATCACTGTCCTGCTTTCTTATTCTTTTCCATCTGCTCAGGGTGCATGTATTCATTCTTTTATGTAAATTCTGCAGAATCCCTATGTTTTAGGTATGCATCTTATATACAGTATGTAGTTTGACTTCCAATTGTGACTGAAAACCTTTTTAATAAAAAAGCTAAGCCCATTGATATTTATCGAAATGGCTCATATGCTCTGTCTGTCATAACATTTTGTAATTGTATGTTGTTATATTTGCTATTTTCCTCAATGAGAGTTATATTCTTTCTGAGTTTTGTTTGTTTTTTGATATCAGAAATTTTCATATGTGGTTAATGCTCACTGAAACATCCCAACCCCTTTTTATTTTATTTTATTTTACTTTGAGACAGTTCTGCTTAGTTGCCCAGGCTGTCTTCTAAATTACAATCCTTCCACCTCAGCTTTCTAAGTAGCTGGGATTACAGGCATGCATTGCCATACCAGATTGCGTTCTTATTTTAATTCATGGAGAATTATAATTCTATTCCAGTTGTTGATTGTGCTTCTAACATTATCTTATTTTAATATCAGCTTATTTTTTGGTACTGGGGATTAAACCCAGAGCCTAGTACATGCTGTGTACTCTACCACTGAGCTATTCCCTCAGCCCTCCTAACCTGCTTTAATAACCTTAGCTCCGTATTCTATTATTTAAGTTTTAATATCTGGTTTATTTATTTTATTTGATATCCTTCAACTTCCACCCATTTCTTCACAACAGCCAGTGAGATCATCTATGTTCATCTCTGTGCCTCACTTCTCCTCCCGGTCCTCACAGCTGCTCTCGTCAAGATGTATAACATTTGCATTCACGTTGCCTGGCCCTCTCCACAGTGACCTCCCTAGTGTATGGACACCTGAATTAGTGAGCTGGGACACAATACCAACACCCACAACGTATAGCATAAGAAGTTTAATTTGACTCACAGTCTCAGAGGATTCAGTCCCTGGTTGGCTGGCTCCAAAGCAGGAACATCATTGCAGAAAGGTGATGGAGCAAAGAAGCTTTTCATGGTGGCTGGGAAGCAGAGCAGGGGGTGAACACCAGAGAGGGAAAGGCCAGGAATCATATATCTTACTAAGGTCACGTCTCCACGACTCACTCAGACCCAGAAGCATGCTCCACCAATCCCCTGAGTGCCACCCAAAGCAAATCAAGTTGACAAGTCAAGGTTAACTATCACAAAATCACATCCACTGCCATCCTTATGCTCGGTGGCCTGACCATCGCTATTTGATAAAGTCCGTCCTCCACAGACTTCAGGGAGGGCTCTGTGCTCCAGAACACCTCAAGTGCATCTCTGCTTGAGGTTGTCCATTGCAGGACAACCTTGGCTCACATCTGCCATCATGAAGTGTTTTTACAGTGCTGCTCCACTGTTACTTTACATTGTTTGTTTGTTTTTTCCTTAAGTTGTGAAAATTTCTTGCTTTTGTAAGTTTGTTGGTCTTTTTGTGTGGTGAAATTCAGGATTTTTTTTTTATCTTTGAAATCTAATCATCTTACTAGGAAATGTCTCAGAGTTTATCATTCTGGGCTAATGCTTCCAAGTACCTTGTGTATCGTTTGATTATGGGATTTAGGTCTTTTTGTCATTGTATCTGGAATGGTTTCTTGTTTACAGCTTTAAATGTAGCTCTATTCTTCCTTGGGGACTCCAGCAGTACAGATGCCACCCCTTCCTCCTCTGTCTTCCAGTCCTGACTTTCTCTCTAACACTTTTCACTTCTTTCCTAAATTCCTTGTCACCCCCTTGCTTGTTTTCCTCCCTTTCCTAAATGCCCCTTATTAAATTTCCATTAGAGTATTATTGCTGTTAATCACCTTCTAATTATTTCTCAGTTTTGAGATACTTTTTTTTCATTTCTTTCTTGAATTCAGTCAACTCTCTTCTCAGTTCTCACTGAGGAGTGGTGGTTTTTTTTTTTTTTTGCCCTTTTTAAAAAATTATAACTACAGCTGTTCCATGCTTGTTCGAGTATAGTGAACTATATTTGGAAGAAGTGTTGTCTAGCAGTGTCTTCTGAATCCTGATTGGTCTTCAAATGGAGTTTGCATTGTATGGGTTTTGATTTTCTGATTTTTTTGCAATAACTCTATGGATCGGTTGATTTTGTTCCCATTTATGTTTGCACTGTTGGAGTGTTTCATGGGATTTCAAGTTCAATGGCACCCTCTTCTGTCAGCACAGCAAAGACCAGATTAATTTAACAGACTTTGTGCTGCTGGTCAGCAAATGTTAAGCGTCCTCCAATTCTTTTGTCTCTGTTTTCTGTGTAGGGCCCTAATCTTTCCCTTTTCTTCTTTCCTTTTCAACAACCCTCTGATTTCCAAAAGATTCTTTCTTTCTTTTCTATTTAATCTTTTCTCCCAAAAGCTATTCGTTTTCAAGACTGCCCTTTTCTATGGTTGGTGCTGTGACCTCCCTGGACTTTTTTTTTTTTAAGACTCAGGGTGGATCGGTCTTCCCAAAGGCGGCTTAGTTCACCTTTGAGCACTGTTTCTTGCTCTGTCTTCTCCTTGCCCCGCAGTTTATTTCAGTCTGCCTTGGGTTGGGGAGATGAGAGCCTGCACGTAGAGGCTGGCATTTTTATTTTCTCTGTACCTACACTGAGGTCAGGTTCCATGGAGCTTTAATTTTCTCTTCCTTTTCAGTGTTGTTTTTCGGGAGACTTTTGGGAAGCAAAGACCCAAAAAGCAGGAATTGTCTGCAGCTACCCACCAGTTTACAGTTCCATTTTGCTTACACTGGAATTTATGTCTTATTTCTCAATTCCAAGCACATTTTTCACATGCTAACATTTATGAAATCAGAGCACATTTCACAAAGACAGCGCCTTACAACTAGATTTATATCTGTTTCTGCCAGTCACTTGAACCCTGCGACCTCAAGACTACTTTAAATTTAAGTCTTGCCTGAGCTGGGTGCAGTGGCATATGCCTGTAGCCCTAAGTCTCTGGGAGACTGCAAGTTCAAGCTAGCCTGGGGAACTTAACGACTTGGCAACACTCTGTCTCAAAATTAAAACTAAAAATAAGGCTGTGGTTATAGCTCAGTGTCCTGGGTTCAATCCCTAATCGTGAAAAACAATTTTAAGTCTCTGCTTGAGGTTTCTTGAGCTACTTTGGTGGTACAAATCTGGATGTCAAAACAGGTTTAGCGATTTGGATTCTCAGCCCCTCTTTCACCCCTGGCATAGGATTGTCCTCATCTTTTCTTCCTGCAGGGCAGAAGTGGGTTTGCTTGTTCAAATCACATGCAGCTCTATGCAGGAGTTTCCTGTTGGGGTCCCTTTTGGGTAATCTTTCTCTCTCCGAAGTACACAACCTAACAATAGAACATGTCCCAAACCTATGAACACACTCATACAATATGTCTTTCCCAGTGTTCTTTTTGTGTGGCTTTTTTCCTCCAACACTATGTGTTTAAGATTCATCCTAGCAAGGCGTAGTTGATTGAGTTCTGGCTCCACCTGGTATTCCATTCTACAAACGCTGGTTGGTGATCCTTCCTCCTGCAGGTGGACAATTGGGTGATTTCCCATTTGGGATCCTGGTTGACAGTGCTACTGGGGAAATGCTTGACTTATTTTTCCTGGTGCACATGAGTACTCATTTTCCACAGTGTTAGGATCAAGTGCAGAAGGTCTGTTGTCATTGAGTGGTAAAGCCATGCAAAGCTCCCATTGTCATAGGGGTGCCAGACGTCTTTCAAAGTGCTTGCACTGACTCACACTCCTGGTGATACCTTTCTCTTTTTAAAGCGTCTTGGTGATCCACACCTTCACTAACATTTATCATCAACATTCTAGCAAAGCATCAGAATTTCAGCCAATCTAGGAGTTGCTATTCATCATTCAGTGGTGTTTATTCTCACTTCCAGGATGAAATGAACACCTTTTCCTTCCTTTTTGGCCATTTGGGCTCATTCTTTAGTGACCTACTCGTGCAAGTGTCCTGCACACCTTTCTGTCATGTTGTCCCCTCTTTCCCTGTAGATGTCTGGGAATCCTCTAAAGCAAGCTTGATTTAGATCCTTTCTTGATTCTGATGTTTAAAAATGTCTTTTTTTGCACGGAAGCCTACATTTTCACTCCTTCAGCATCTCTTCTCACGAACAGGGTGCTGGCTTACATCATTCTCACAGTTGTTTCATAAAAGTTCACCTGTCGGCCTCACCTGTTTAGCTCCCTGGCTCACCTGGAAGTGATTTCCATGTGTAATGCAAAGGAAGGGTTCCATTTTCATTGAATCATCTCAGCATCTTGAATTGAAAGCCCTGTTCTTTCCTCTCCATCCCTCACAAATCAAATGTCAAAGTTGGGAGGTTTTGTGAGCTGTAATTGCTTTCACACTGATCTTCTGGTCCAGCTTAAGGCTTCTAACTTCCACATCTTTTTGACGATTCTCCTCACCTGATATGAAGAGGTCTCTCTCTGCCTCAAGTTTGTCTTGGCTGCTCTTGGTCGGTTGCATTTCACATAACTCTTAAAATTGAGTTGCCAAATTCCCTTTCTTCTCTTTCCCACTTCAACTACTATTTTTATTTGATTAAAGCTCAATTGAGTAAAACTAGATTAGACAAAATCCTTGGTTTATGTCACACTTCCATCACTGGCTCATTCATGGACAATAACTTAGATATTTACTGAGTGAGTAGGTAATAACTTAGTATTTATTTACATTAGTACCTTTAACTTAGGTATTTACATATCTTAGTGATTAGTTTTAGTAGCCTAGTAAACACATGCATGGGATGCCATTGTTCCTTTGCATATAGTTTTATTGCAACTAAATACATTATTCAATATATTTTGCTGTTTTTATAAGTTCAGTTGAATTACCATTTTGTATTGTCATATAATGGGAATCATGCTGATGTATTCTTCGGAGATGTTTCCATTTGGCTACTAGTAAATCAGTTTTTCAGAATCCACATTGTCTGGTATGAAGTCTACCCCAGTGCTTATCTCCCCACACATGTTTCTCTTCTTGGTGTGGTATGACACACCTCTTCTCTTGCTTTTTCTATGAATGTTTCTACATTCTTTGCTTCAGAGTTGTCCCTTGTAAACAACATTTATTTAGGTCTTTTAGAGCCAGACAATCTCTGTCTTTGATTGGAGCACTTATCCATTTACATGTAATATAACTATCGATATGTTCCAGATTAAATTTACCCTCTTTGCTTTCTTTCCAGACAAAAATAGAATATTCAGAATCCTCAAATGACTGAACATACTCCCCATTTTGCTGCTTGGGTTGCTTATTTTAATTCCGTGCTATCTGAAATCTCCCAAGTCAAATTCATTTAGATTTGTGCCCATTTTACTACTTTCTCTGCTCCTCATCCTTTTATGAAACTCCAGCCTCCCAGCCAAGACCATCTGTCTCCAGCCTGAAGCACATCCTTTAAAATATCCTTCACTTTAGGTCTATCGTTAGCAAATGCTCTCAGTTTCTGTCTGAAGTGTCCTTAGCTTACCTTAGTCTTGAAAGTCATTTCGCAAAGTACAGAATTCCAAGTTGGCCGGCACAGTGGTCCGCTCTCACCTGCAGCATCAGTTACTCACAGTCAACCCCAGTCCCAAAAATAACACATGGAAAAATCCCAGGAATAAACAATTATGTTATGATTTGGGCACTGTTCTGAGTAGCCTGATAAAATCTCATACTGTATGTTTGGCCAGGATATGAACCTCCCTCTGTCCATTTTTTTTATACTGTATACACTGTCTGTCTGTTAGTCACTCTACGGCAAGCTCAGTTATCAGATGGACTATAGCAGCACTACTGCTGGTGTTTGGGTGACCCTTCTGCAGGAGCCTCATACCACATCACAAAGTCTACATCATTCACCTTACTACTTCTGAGTGTGTAGACTTTGCACCCTGTACCTCTCACACCATCACAAGAGTGAGTGAGTGAAATACAGTAAGAAATTTTGAGAAAGTGACTACATTTTCAAATTATACTGATGTAATTGTTCTATGTTCATATTATTGTTGCTCATCTCATACTGCATCTAATTTAAAAATTAAACTTTGCAGACCAGATGTACAAATAGAGAAAAAACATAGTCCATTTGAGGTTGAGTACTATTTGCAGGTTTTCAGGCATCCAGTGAGGGTCTTGGGACACAGATATCTTGTGGCTTAGAGGGGGCTACTGTATTTTCCTTCAGTATAACAAGGTCATTTGGTCATTTTATAGTTTTCCAGCTTCTATTGCTGCTGCTGAAAAGTCGGCCGTCAATTTGTTGCTCTTGTGTTTAGACAATACAATTGTTTTTTTCTGGTTTGATGGGGAATTTTTTTGTTATTGCTTTGTTCCCTCGTTCTCCTTCCATTACATCTATGCTGATGTTAAACTCCACCATTAAATTTTTAATTTTAGATTTGACTTTTTTTCTAAAATTTCAGGCTTTCTTTCTAATCAGCTCTATCACAGATAGATTTCTATTTCATGAAGACATTCTCAAGCATGTGCTTATAATCTATGTCTGATCATTCTAACGTTTGAGCTCGGTCAGGTTGCTTTCCTTTATTGTTCTTGCTATATGTCACCCATGGAGTTGGCTTCTTCATGAGTCTGTTTATCTTTAGCTACCTGCTAGGTATTATTTTCCAAACAAAATTATAAGAATAATTCAAGGCTTACAATGAAGATATTTTCCTCACAAATCCTCCAGGGGATTTGTATTCAACCCTGTTGAGTGCCTAACAGCATGACCATTTAAGACAACTGTCAATCAAACCCAGGACTGGAGGGTCCCTGGATGACCCCAGTCAATTGAGATCTGGATGAAATGCACCTGAATTTCTCCATATCTAGTTCATCTTCTTGTGAGTAGTATGAGGTCTCCTGTTAGACTAATTGGTCTCTGAGCCTCTGTCTCTGTCTCCTTGTCCTCTGCCCCTTTCCTGAAGGGCCGTCCTCCTTGAAGACATCAGTAGGTTTGTGCTTCCCATCTCCTGGGGTCTTTACAAGCCTCATACACTGGCCAGGCATTTCTTACAGTCCTGTCATCTTTTTTCATCTTTTCTTTTTTGGTACCAGGAATTGATCTCATGACCTCAAGCTTGCCAGGCAAGCACTTATGCTGCTGAGCTATACCCCAGCCCCCAGTTCTGTCATCTCTGATGCCTTTACAATGCTTGTTTATATTTTCTCCAGCCTTTTGATTTGTTTTCAAATGAGGAGCTGATATGAGTGACTAAGTACACCATTACTGGAAGGCGGTAGCCCTCATATTCTTTTTTAAAATATATCCATTAAGATATATCTTCAACCCCGGGTATAGCTCAGTAGTAAAAAACTTATCTGGCATGTATGATACCCTGAGTTCAGTCTCCAGTACTGAAAAAAAAGATATTATTTACATTCTATATAATTCACCCATTTAATGTGTCTAATTTAATGATTTGGGTATATGACCTTATTAATTCTTTAAATTATGGTGAAAATTTGTCATTTGAACCACACTTCAGGGCACAATTCCATGGCATTAATTATATTTACAATGTCACACAACTGTCAGCACTATCTAATTCCAAGACTTTCTCATCACTCTAAAGCGAAGCGGGGTAGTCACCAAACACTGACTCCCAAGAGCCACCCACCCTCTGTGCAGCTGGCAGCACACACATTGGGCCCATGTCCATAACTCTCCATCCCTCCACCTGCCCAGAACCTCTTGTCACTGTCTGTCTTCATGAATTGCCTAGATGTTTCACACAGGGCAATCCTATGCTGTTTTCCTTTGGGGATCTGGATTCTTTTGCTTGGCACTGTTTTCAAGGTTCATCCATGCGGCAGCATGTACCAGAATTTCCACTTTTCTGGCTGAATAATATTGTCTTATGTGCACACATCACATTTTGTTTATCTGTTCATCTGCTCATGGACACCTGGATTATTTCCACCTTTGGGCCAGTGTAAGTAATGCTGCCATCAATATTGGTGTGTACACATACGTCAGCCCTGTGGAGCTATACATTCCACAACCTTGGACTCAAACGTTTTCTTCAAAAGTATAGTGTGCCAAATATTCACAGACTTTTTTTCCTGTCATTAATCCTTAAATAACAACTGTTTGCATATAACTGACATTGTACTGGGGTATTCTACATAATCTGAGGGTAAAACACACAGGAAGATGTGTGAAGGTTACATACATGCACTGTGCCATTTTATGTAAGGGGCATGAGCGTCCTAGAATTTTGATATCTGAGAGAGGTCCTGAAACCAACTCCTGAAGAAATTGAGGGACAACAATATGTGTTCACGTCCCTTCAATCATTTTGGGTACAAACATGAATATGAGATTGCTGGGCCATGTAACAACATTGTGTTCTTCCTCCTGAGGAACTGCTGTGAAGTTTTCCACAGCCATTCCCCTCTCCTATCCCCACCAGCAGCATCCAAGCATTTCAGCTTCTCCACAGCCTCACCAGCAACTTGCTATCTGTCATTTCTTGGACTGTGGCCATCCTAGTAGGTGTGAAGTGACACGTTGTAGTTTCAGTTTGCACTTCCCAGATGACTGATGGTGCTGAGCATCTTTCTATGTGCCTCTCAGCCATTTGTGGTCTTTTTTGGAAAAATGCCTGTCTAAGCCTTTTGTTCCTTTCTGAACTGGCTTCTTTGTCCTTTTGTTGCTGGGTTGTGGCTCCCAAACCTCTTAAACCTGCCCAAGTCAGATGTTCACCACTGCCATAGCAATGAAACTGTTCTCGAGGTCACCAGGAACTTCACATTGCCATTTCTAATGGTAGGTCCCTGGCCCCCTCATGTGACCTATCAGCAGAGTTGGATTGGCCAGCACCCTCTACTCCTGGAAGCCTTCTACCCTGGCCCCCAGGAGCACAGGCTCCTGGCTCGCACCACGGGTCCATTCCTGCACCCTTTCCTCTCCTGGCTGCCTCACCTCCTTGGTTCTTTAGCCCTGGGCCAGCAGGGTAACCCCCTGACTTCATCATCCGCTCTACTCATTTCCATGGGGGTCACATCCATCCCAGGGCTTCGAAGCTCCCCCAAGTGCTGATACCATACAGTGTTCACATCTAGCCCAAACCCCTAAACCCCACATACCAGCTGATAGCCTGTGAATGTCTACCAGCACTTCACACAGAACAACCCCAGGCCACACCTCTGTCACAGGGACACCTCCAGCCGCTCCCTTACTACGGATACATTCCCAGGCCACTCTCAACCCTCTAGCACCCACACCTCCCACAGTCCCCAGGCATACCTAGCCGTACTCCTTCCTAACAGCACTTCCCAATTCCTAGGAAATCCTTCCCAATATCACCACCCACCCCACTCCAGGAAGTCAGCAGCTTCCACCCAGAGTGTCCCCCCCCATACTCACCCAGCTGCCACTGGAAGAATGCTGAACCAATCACCACAAAGAGTCATGATGCTCCTTAATCAGACCCCTCCAACAATCCATCTAACAGTCAACACCAAAACCTATGCTATGGCCAACAAGGCCAAGATTTCTGTCCTCTCCTGCTCTTCATCCCTCCAACCCATGACCCCAGCCTCCTTTTCTGTCCATGACCACACGAATATTCAGCCATCCTGGGTTGTCTGTTCCTGGGCCTCTGAGTGGCCCTCTCCTGCTTTCCTCACCCAGGAGGCCGGGGACTTTGCTGATTTTGCCCTGACTCAGTCCCCTGGGACATGCAGGCCAGACGCCACTCAATACAAATGTGCAAACTGAAGGACAGAAGCCCCTACAGGGCAGAATGGAAACATATACCTCCCCAGGCACTCAAATTTAGCAAGGACCCCTACCGCTCCAGCCCTATGAGCCAGTTATTACCTCTATTTACACTGAGGCCCAGAGTGGCTAAGTGATTTTCACATGGTAACACAAACAGTAAGGGGTGGACCAGGAGCTTGAGCCAAGACACTCACTTGAGAGGTCCCACTCCTCCCAGGCAGTGACCATACCTCCAGTCTCCTGGAGTCCTAATAGCTGTGAGCCCATGCAGCAGCGGCCAGCTAGGACTGTGGTGGCTTTCCCAGGAACTTCAGGGCACTGCATCTGTCTTAATGCTTGGGGTGGGGCTTTTTTTGCCATCATCCTGCTATAACCCTCCCCATGCTGCCCACGGAGCCCCTTCATCCAATACAGGCCTGAAAACCATCAAGGACAGGAAATAGTGAGTCACTGCAGTCACTGACATCTTGCAGCAGCCCTGGCGTTGCCTCTCTTCTCCCAGCCTTACAGGGCATTGCCCTCAGGCCAGGTAGACAGGCCAGAAGACTGCCTGCCAGGCCAGGCTCCTTTTCCCAGACAAGGTCTTGATCAGAGTCAGCCTTCCCTCTCCAGACCTTGGTGAGCCCATCTGCAAAACGGGCAAGAGGTCACCACATCAATGGCAAAACTCTGTGCATGGACAAGGCCCAGCCCCCTTCTCCCTGGGCATTGCCCCGAGAGCCAGGCCCTGGTCACAACAAAGCCCTTATGGGCCCCTCTCTGCCCACAGGCATGCCTTACGCCTCTGGAAGGCCCTGGGTGCTGAGTACTCCATCAGCCGTCTGGTGCTTGCTATACTACTGGCCTGGCTGCAGGAGCGTCCTCTATTCTCCAGCAATAGTGGTGTCCACCCAAAGGAGAAGACCTACCTGCACTCGCTGGCCGTGAGTCTGTCCCCACAACCCTGGCTTCGTGGGTGCCCTCAGTCAGTACTCAGGCTATAGGAAGGGAAAATACCACTTCAAGGCCACAGAAGGGAAGCCCAGCCCTGATCAGGAGGACAAGGGCTTCAGGCCTCCCAGCCCAGGGACTGACCCATAGCTCCAGCTGCAGGCCCAGCTCCCTACTTCCCAGCCTGGGGTTCTAGGCCTCTGAGAGTCAGGGCAGCAATGTCCTTGCAAGTGGAAAGGGGCGTGAATCTGCAGTGTATACCTGGCCTGGCGCTCACTGTGCAGGATGGTTTCAGAGGGAGAGGGTCAAGGGCAGAGTTCAACCAGAGGAGAAGAGCATGGAGATTCCGGGGTCCACCAAGCCTTATTGAGACTCTGGGGAGCAATGGATTGTGGAGGACTCTTAGAGGCTGCCTCCAGTTGTGCCCCATCTTGTGGCAATCCCTTCCAGCGTGCCACTAAGCCCCTAACCTCAGGGCCAGCTTGCACTACCAGGGGCAGGGCATTCATGTCCTAAGGCAGTCTCTTTTGTCCTCCATGGCTGGACTCCAGTGAGGAAGCAGCCTGCACCTCCAACCCTGTTGGGATGCCACCAAGGCAGAGCTGCAGCCCCCAAAGTCCCTGAGAAGCAGCCCAGAGCAGGCAACTCCCCTTCCCCACCCAGACAATTAACTGCCTGCATCAGGGATTGCTGACCACCACACGTGGCAGCAGAAGGGAGTTCCCTGCCCCAGCCCATGCCTGGTGCTCATCAGCCCTGTCCACCCCAGCCCTTACCTGCAGCCACCAGAGTCAAGCAGCATCCATCAGAAGATCACACAGCAGTGTGGAGTCAGACTGAGGAGCCTCTGTCACAGCAAGGCAACCATCCCTGCATTCCATGTGCCCCACCCACCTCTGTTCACCCTTCATCATCCCTGTTCAGCAAAAGCCAGAGCCTTCTGGACCAAAAGCCCCTTCAGTCATGGCAGACCTCAGAGCCTGGGGCTACTTTCATAGACTCTGCCTTCAAGGGGCATTTGTCCCCAGCTCTGATGTGTTAAACTCCTGCTGTGTGCAGTCACCACACAGCACAGGACTTTGCCTTCAGGGCCAGAACCCAAGCCAATGACCCTCGGACAGTCACTAAGGCCAAAGACCCAGTGGCAGAGTCTAGAGAGGTGAGGGAGGTGGCAGTGGGTCATGTGGGGAGACCTGAGGATGTTGGCAGGTGACATCCCAACAGACAGTGGGGAAGGCAAGGGCACCAGGCTCTTGAGCATCAAGGTGACCTGAGTGGTATGTCCAGTGAGCTCACAGGCCAGGCTAAGGCTGTACACCTGGCAGGGAACAACCACAGAGAAGGGCATCATCTGGATGCTGTACTTGGTCCCAGAAGTGTCTAAGCAAAGAGAGGCATGGTGTGACATGTCTTTGCCTCAGCATCTCTGGCCCAGGAGTCCAGGGCTTAGAAGGTTCACTCTCTGCTCCCTGACAGGCCATGAACACACTGCACGAGCTGCAGTTCATGCAAGAGTTCCAAAAGGTCATGCAGGAGGCCTACCCTCAGCTCCTTGTGGCCCTCCTCACCCAGGTGCACTACGTCTTGGAACTGAATCTGCCCAAAGCTAAGTCCCTGCCTGGGCAGCAGGCTCAGGAGCCAGTGCTGCCCAGCCCCCAGAGGTAAGCACAGGGCCTCTCAGGCCTTCTAGCCAGCCAGCCAACAAGAATGCCCAGGGCAAGTCAGGTATTAGCTTCATCCAGCTGAAGAACAAGGTGCCACACACCCAGAGGCTTAAACAGCAAATATGTGTTGTAAGTGTCCTCAGGCAGTGAGCCTCTGAAGGCCTTAGGGGAGAAGTCTTCCTTATTCTTCCAGCTTCTGGTGGCTCCAGGCAATCCTCGCTGACCTGCAGCTTCAAACTCTATAACTCTGATCTCTGCCTCTGCTGCCACATGGCATTGTCCTCTGTGCCTGTGTCCAAGATTCCCCCTCTTAAAAGGACACCAGGCATCAGAATAGGGCCACCTTAATGGCCTGATTTTAACTCAATCATATCTGTAAAGACTTCAAATAAGATCACATACACAGGTACTGGGTTAAGCTTCTAACGTGTGTTTCTTAGGGTAGACACATTCATCCCACCACAGCCAGGGCCTCAAACATCCACCCCAGCTACATGGCTCTCCCGCCAGCATGGAGAGCCCTACAGGCAGACAAGCGTTCCACTTCCTCATCACCTCAGGGTGCCTGGTGGCTGCTCCTTACCTCTTAGCCTCCTTGCAAGACTTCTGGATATAAGCATCATCTTGCCCACTTTACGGATAGTATCATCTGGCCCTTGCATCCAGCTCCCCAGAAGTAGACATGCTCTCACCCACCCTTGGGCACTTCAGGGGCCCTGGCACATTTTTGAGCAATGTTACTGGTGGTAACTGTGCCTGATGAGGGTGGGCAGGCATGAATGGGAGAGACAGTGCCATCCTCCACCCATGACAGGACTGTCTGCCTTGGGCTTCCCTCTGCACTTAGTCACATTTCCAGAAATTCAATAAGCAAGTCTCAAGACCACTGCAGCCGCTCTTTTCATTTGTTTGTGTTACGATGGGCTTCATGCAATCTGTCAGTTTTAACAGCTCTCCCCAAAGCGTGTCACTAAAAGAAAAATGTCCTCCTTCTCATTGTCTCTGAGTTCCACCGTAGATAAAGTTCCTTTTTTATTCAGATCAAACATACAAAATCCATGAATCTCCCATAATAAGCTAATAAAACTCTCTCCTCCTGGAGCATGGGGGGGCGGGTTGGGAGGAAGCTACAACAACTGCCTCCGCTGGTCCCTCTCCTCTCTCCCAAGGCTCCCTTTTCCCCCAGGCCACCTCAGCCAATCTCCTCCAGCCACCCTCTCTATAAATAGCGGCCCTTCCCTGGGCCCATCTAACACCTGATCCCTGCTGCCTCTTTCCTGCTTTACTGCCTGCACCTCAGGAATGAACGGTCCTTCAGGGCAGGGCAATCTGTCTATGCAGACTTCCACGTACATGAGGGCATTTGTCTTCCTTGGGGCCCCCCCATACACTAGTGATGTCTATGTATCTTTCTTGGGGCTCCCCCATCTGTCTCTTGCAGCCCTTGAGTAGCATTCTGCTAGGCCTGGATGGATGGAGCGCTCAAGCTGTGTACACCTGTCTCTCTTCCCTCAGCCCTCCTTTCCTCCACGGCCTCTCTCTGAGTGGGTTCTCTGTAGTGCAGAGGTGGTTCCAGTAGCCACAATACCAGAAACTCTCATCCTGGAAACAGTCTTGGCTTTGATTGGCCCAACTCAGTCACATGCCCACCCCTGAAACAACCCCTTGGTCAAAGGTTCATTAGAGGCTTGATCGGCCCATCCTGGCACCCATCCCCTTCTGGAGCTGAGACAGGGCCTAGGTATCCCTTCCCCAAAGGGAAACTGCCAGGCCAGGACCACCCAAAGGGGCCTAGGGATGAGACAGGCCAACCAGCAGCCACATTAGCAGGGATAGTGAGCAGTGAGGGACAGTGGAGAGGCTGAGGGTCACTCTCTGGGCCTCAAGAGTTAGTGGCGTCACTCAGTGTACCATGGTCCAGGGCTGAACTCATGTTCCAGGCAGACTGGTGGTGTTAAGGCGAGAGGGTCTGGAGTCTACTGTTGAGTAGCCCTCTGACTGAGGGTGACCCGATAGAGGTCGGCTCAGGACACTGGATAGCAGCCAGGTGAGGCAGGAGGCAGGTGAGACTGGTCATGGGCCTCTAAAGTTCCTGCCACCTACTCAGCAGGGCCAACTCGGGCCCAGCACATGAGTCTTAGGCCAGGACTACACCGTGTGCACTTACCCCACCTACACTGCTTCCCTGACTGACAAAGACCCTCACTTTGAAGATGCACAACGCTGCATCAGTCCGTTCTCAGCTGAGTCCTCCTCCTGCTGATGCATGCCCTCCCCCAGGAAGGACTTCCATTCGTCCCCTGTCATCGCTGTGGGTGACTCAGCTCCCTCAAGGCCCCCCATCCCCTATTTCAAACTCACTCTCATCCTCACCTGTATGGCTTCCTGGGTGTCCCTGTGTTCCACTGCACCAAGGGGACAAATGCTTGTGGCAAAAAAGAGGAGGAGCTTCAGCACATTAGGGTGGCTGTGATCAATAAAGAAGGCAGAAAGTAGCATCTTTGTTGGCAAGGATGGAGAGAAACTGGATGCCCAAGGGTGGGAACAGAAAACGGTGCTGCTGCGGTGAGAGATGGCAAATGACAACTTCTCAAAAAATTAAACGAAGTAGCTGGGCCTACTGGCACATGCCTATTGCAAGTTTGACCCTAACCTGGGCAAGTTAGCAATTTAATGAGCCCTTGTCTCACAATAAGAAAGAAAAAAATGCCTGGATTGTAACTTAGCATGAAGACCATGGGTTCAATCCCCAGTACCGAGGGGGAGAACATACTAATACTCAGTAATGAGTATTATGATGCATTAATTCCACTCCTGAGTTTATACCTGAAAGAATGAAAGCAGGAAGTGACAGTAGATCTCAGAAAACTCTAGCCACATGTGCCACTCACAGGAGCCAACAAATGAAAACTGCCCAAGCACCCACCATGGATGAACAGTAAAGAAAACGAGACCTGTATATCCTAGGGGATACTACGCAGCCTTAAAAAGGAAAATGTCCTGATGCATGAGACAACAGAGACAAAGCTGGAGGGTGGCTTGCTGAGTGAAATAAGGCAGTCACGAGACCACAAGTGCTGTAGGGCTCCACTCGTGAGAACCCTACATGGAGACAGAAATGGAAGGTGCCAGAGCTGGGGCAGGAAATTCAGAGTCAATTCCGGCTTGGGAAGATTCTGAGAAAGTTCTATGGGTGAATGACAGCCATGGTTACACAATGCTGTCAATGTGTTCAACACTGCCAAGCTGTCCACTTAAAAATTATTGGAGTGGCAAATTGTGTAAACGAATTTTGCCCCAATTAAAAACAGAAGTAAAATCAGGATAAGAGGAGATGGTGAGGCTGGGGAGGTGTGAGGGTGGGTCTGGCCAGTCCTCAGGGAACACATGTGGTGTCATTTTCTCTTTCCATTGAGGCTTTCTCCCCTCTGGGTAAAGTGGAGCTCCTTGGGGATGGGGTGGGAGTCACGGGGATGCCAGAGTGCTGAGAGGCTGAAGGACAGCATGACCTTGGGGCCAGGAAAAAAGAACTGTTCTGCCACTGTCAGCATGAGGGTGTATGTCTTTGGGAGTTGCTAGGGGTCTGGTCTGAGGAGGGCTGTAGGTTGTAGGTTGTAGGGACCCCCAGAGGCAAAGATTCCCAGAAATGCTCAAGTCAGCTGACAGCCACCTTCCTAGAAGTCCCATTTTGGCTATAGGGTCAGCGCAGTCATGAAGGACAAGCAATCATGATGCCCAACGTGCCCCAGGATCAAAATTTCCAGAGCTTGCTAGAGTGAACAAAATGTCCCATCTCCCCAAGTCCTTGTCTCCTGAAAGCCATCACCACTTTGTGGCTGAGACCAGTGACCTGGAAAATGCTGCTTCTTTTTAATGACACAGCTTGGGGCAAGATGACAAGCCAGCTGGCATTTGAATTGGCACCATCAGGGACTTTCAGAATGGCATTTCATCCTTTGACACTTGGTTTTGCGAATCTGCTCAGAAACATGCTGTCCAAGCTGACAGCCCCATTCCAGGGCGTGATTACGCACCCAGGTGTCATACTTCCAGTGACCAGGCAAGGAGTAGCCAGAAATAGAGACAGGACATCAAGCCAGGCCACCTTGCATTCCCAGACTGTCCATGTGTGTTCAGGGACTGCAATCAGTGCCTGGGGCAGCCCTGTACCTGTTATAGCGACGTCACTGTGTGAGTTTGGAGCCAGAGGCCTGGCTTGACTGTTTCTGCTGCCCTTGACCAGGCTGTGAGGCCTAGACAGGACACCTCACCTCTCTGGGATGCCTCCCCCTCTGTGAAGGAGGGCAACAAGGGATGGTTACCTGAGAAGTTCAGGTGAGGCACCTGCACACAGGTAACTCCTCATACAGTGTTCCTCCTTACCCAGGGTCTCCCCTATCCTCTGCTGGCACCAGAGTCCCAGACCCTCTTAAGTTTCCAGAGTGCCTCATGTCCTCTGAGTCCCACCCCACTGCCCAGCCAGAGGGTGACTGTCCCCTCCAGGATTTTCTAAGGGCACTCGCAATTGAAGCATACCTAGCCAAGAGTGAGTCTCTCTCCCCAAGAGCTGGTTTCTCACACATACACACACACACACACACACACTCTCCCTAGGGGGCCCCAACCCATCTCCAGTCGGCCCCACTAGAGTATTTCTGTGATGAAGAAGGCAGAACCAAGCAAGTGCCACAGAGGTCTTGATAACGGCTGCAGAGAAGACAGGAGCTGAGCGTGCCTTTCCACATGGGAAGGTGCATCCCTCCCAAGAGCAGGGGTGGCCTGGAGGACCACTGTGGATCTGGGTGGCCCCTGACTCCTCTGTTTGGCCACAGCACATCACTGGAGGCTCTGAAAAGCCTGCTGCTCACCACAGGGCACTGGCATGACTTTGCCCACCTGGAGCTGCAGAGTGCCTGGAAATACTTCTCCTCCATTGGCACCTACCCACAGGGTGTGGTCCTCCTCGCCAGGTACCAGTGTGTGGGGCAGGGAAGGAGCACCTGCCCCAGGACACCACCATACCAAGGGCTACATGTAGCAGCCAGAGTGACAGAGTCTGGGTCTTCTAGAGTCACTTGGGAATCCAAGGGTCCCACTCACAGGCAGGCTCTGGGGACCCCAGGTGTGCACACAGAGGCTCCGGAGCACCAAGGGGAATGTGCCTCCTGCCCCAGTCACAGGCATGCCTGTTGGTGCTGGCATCTCCTCAGCCCCCACTTGGCCTGAGACCACATAAGGGACAAGAGCTGTTACTGCTATTTCTTGGCCTCCCCCACCTCAGCCCAGGCCTGGCACAAACTGGGCACCAGGGTGCAAAGGGAGTGGTATATGTTCACAGAGATGTATGCCCACCATCAGAATGCTCACCCATATAGGGACACTCCTAGCCACAGACACCCTTGGCTTTGGCACTGGCAGGAGGGTAACTTGAGAAGTGATGACAGCCTAGGCCTTGCTCCCCAGGGCCATGGTGCAGAACCGCTGCAGGAAGATTAAGGCCGTGCTTGGCCAGCTGCTGCCCAGCCTGCAGAGCTGCGAGGAGCGCGAGAGGAAGGTGGCCATCCTCATCCTCGCAGAGGTAGGGCCAAGGCTGGGGGCTGGGGATCCTGTCTCCCTCACCCTGCAAAGGCTCCTGAAGACCTGAAAGAACACTGGATGCAGGCTTGGGCAGACTCATATGCTAATGCCAGCCTTGTCCTGCCTCAGTGGGACTCCAGGTCCTTTGCCTGACTGCAAGACTCAGAAAGATGTTGGGTGTGGCCAGTGGTGGAGCTGTGGGCTCTGAGTCCGGCTGGACTGGGGGGCCTCTTGTCTATGATGGACAACAGGTGACCTGAGGCCTTTAACCCAGGTCAAATCCTACAGTTGGCCCCCACCCCACCAGTAGGAGAGTCTGGGCCACTCGTGCCCCTGTCCCCATGTGCCCGCCCAGACTCTGGCCCGTGAGCACCACAGTGCAGACGTGGATGCCCAGAGAGGATGCCAAGCCTCACCTGCATGCCCCACCCCCAGTTTCTCTACAGCCCCACCCTGCTGGAGGTTCTTCCTAGTCAGGCTGCCAGGACTGTGCTGGCAAAATGTCTCTGTGACACCAGCCCAGAGGTGCGTGTGTCCAGCCTACAGGCCCTCGGGAACATCCTCTTCCACCCAGAGAAGGTGAGGGCTGGCGGGTGCCATGGCTACAGGCGCTGGGGCAAGCACTGGGGTAGGCAAGGCCCACTGGGTAGGATCCTGGCTCTGACCCTTCAGGCTCTATCCCTTTGGTAGAGTGACTTCAGACCATCTCTCCTCATGGACAAGGACAGGCTGCGGGAGGAGTGGCAGTGTCCCTTCCCCAACAACAGTGTCTGTTCTATACCAGGAGAAAATGAGTCTACCGCAGGCCTCGGGTGCCCACTGTGGAAGCTCCCTAAGCCTTGCCAGACGGAGCTGCCCCAGAGAACCTGGTGGATGGGTTCCCCCAACTGGCAGTTGACATAGCTTCTCCATTCCAACCAGCACTGCCCCATCACCATAACAACCCACATGCCAAATGAAGAGCTGGTGGAGAAAGGCCTGCAAGTTGACTTGGGCAGGTCCCCAGTTCAGGCCACAGAATTCCTGACACTCTGTGCTGGGGGTTTCCAAGGCACCATGCATCGTTAGGAGCCAAGATGCAGACCAGTCCCCACTCCAGTACTTTCTGGATAGCTTTCAGTACTTTCTTCAGCTGTTGGGTCTCAGTGCCTCTGTCTATAAAATGGGAGTAGAAATGGGAGCTGCAGAGACCAGGGCTGCACCATGGGCAGCCCTCAAGCTATGATCAGCCCTTGAGCCAATGGCTGTCACAAGCAGCAGCAGCACCTTCTAGGTTGACACCCTGCATGGGCCCAGCCAGTGGGGACACCATAAAATAAGACGCTGAGCTGGACAGATGTTCCCAGATGGTCGGGAAGGGTAAGGCCTTCACCTCCTTTCATCCACCCTGGGGCTGTGTTGTGATCCCAGAGAGAGGTCCAGCCCCTTCTACTGCAGTTGGAGAAGATGACCATGAACATACAGATGGATGTTCAGGACTTGTAGGACAAAATGAGGTCATGGGAAGGCCACATAAGGGGACAGTTCCCAAAGAGTTCCTAAAACCATTTAACCATCAGCCTAGTACACCAGTCCTGTTTAATTCATAGGTCTCCACATGGTTAGGGGGAGAGCTCCACTAGGGTCACCGAAGCCCTACGCATTGCACTAGATAGACACATGGGAGCTTCATAATGGGAAATGCAGACTAGATAGCACTTGCTCGTCTATCTAGGCACCCATCCACCAATCCATCTATCTCTCCATCCATCATATATCTATTCACCCATCTGCCTAGCTAACCATCCATTTACCCACACACCCACCCATCCACCATCTGCACATTTATCCATTCACCTACACACGTTTGTTCTTAAGAGTCCTTCATCTGACTCATTCTTTCACTATTTCACTTGTTCATTTCTTTTACATTCATTCACCTCATCATTCACTCAGTTACCTCTGCAGTTTCTCCAGTGGTTCTCCCGGACACGTGATCACAGAGAGTTTCCGTGTGTGTCCTGCATACCCTGCACTGACCGGGGCCATGTGGGGAATGGGAAACTCAGGCAAGGGCCCTGCTAGACCAGGAGGACTTGGTATGAAAAGGGGGTTATAGTTCCCTGCCCACCCCAAGTGAGGTATGGGCCAGAGGGAACAGAGAGACCCATGAGCACCTGGGCAAGGAAGATTATTGGAGCAGGGACAGATGGGCTGCCCAAGATGGATGAAGCAGGACAGCCTGCCAGAGCAGAGTAGATACATATCATATTGTGCACATTCGGCTTCTTTTCTGGCCCTTCCACTAGAGTTCCCTTCTGCCAGTCCTGTCCATAGCTGGAACCCCGTCCTGGCACACTAGCTCCTTCACAGGCAGGCAGAAAGTGTGCAATGCTGTCATATGACTCACCTGGTAAAAATGAACTTAATATTTTTAAATGAAACAGAGCTTAGGAAACCAACAAAATCTGCTTCAGACTTATCTAAAAGTTATTTTTTAAAAATCTAACCTGGTTTGCACACAAGGGGCCAATGACAAGAAACATCCAATCCACTTTCAGATAATGCACCTCAGAATTCAGAAATGCAGTGCCAACAAATGGGGCAGACAAAACTGGCTGGAAATAAATGCAAAAAGAATGTTTAAAGCAAAACATGTAAAAATGGAACATAATGGTCACTTGCAACACAAAAGGTCTGCAGCCACCACCTGGTGCACACAAAATCCCAGTCACGAGAGGAACTAGTGACTTCAGTGTGTACAACACGACCACCCTTGCCCTGGTCCAGCCTCAGACCCCATCTGACCCAGGGCAAGCCTGGAAATGGGGTGAAGGCGGAGGTGTTCTAGACCCGGGAGAAGGAAGGAGCTGGAACCCAAGTAGTACCCAGGGCTCTGTGCATCCGTATCTCTCCTTTAACTCCTCAAAGACCCCAGGTGGAATAGCGAGAAGCCCTGTCCAAAGCCACAGGCTCCTGATGGGTGGAGGTGGGTGGGATCTCCAGCTCTCAGGCACTAGGAGCTACAGCCACAGGGTGGGCCAGCAGGACCACAGTTGGTCAGGATGTGGGCACACAGGGGCCAGAGGAGCAGGTCCCAGCCAGCCACCCATCACCCTGCTTCCCGCAGGAAAGCCTACTCCGTGCGCAGCTGCCGCACTTCCTCGAAGGCTTCTTCCAAAAGAGCGAGCCAGTGGTCGTGGGCATCATGAGCACCGTGTCGGAAGTGCTGCATCGCTTGGGCACACAGGGCGCGGGCGCCCAGAGCCTCAGTGTCGCCATCAATATCCAAACTTTCTTCGACGACGTAAGAGCGGGGATAAGGCGGGCTGGGGTGCCTCCCTCTTAACTTCAGGCTGCGGGTGACCTTAACTTCTGCAGGTGGACCGGGTTGACTGACTGTCCACCGGGTGGCGCTCGGCTCCTCCTCATGGCTGAACACTGCCAAATCCAGTCTCCCTGACCCTCAATCTCAGATCCTGCAACTGCCCCAAAAATCTCAGCCTTATGACTGACATGGGGTCTCATTTAAAGGGACTACTTTTCCTCCGCTGGAGAATAGGGGATCTCTCTCTCTCCCTCCCTCCCTTCTTCCCCCCCCCCACTCTCTCACACTCACACACACCCAGCTGCATTCATGATAGTTTTGTACTGTGGTTATGAAAGAGAATGCTTTTATGCCTTTGAGTTTGACCTGGGACACAGCCTGGGAATCTTTTCTGAGGGAGAAGGTCTGGCCCTGCCCTGGGGTCCTGAAGGAGGAGCAGGTTTGGCTCTGCAGTGGGAGACCCAGCCCAAGCTAC
>PVLD010011297.1:0-66029 GCA_004027595.1 Dinomys branickii
CAGTGGGCCCTGCCTGCAAATAGTCTATTCGGCTATGAACTCATCCATGGGTCAATCCCCTGGTGAAGTTAACCTGTCAGGATCCAGTCACCTCCACAGGCCAAAAATCTGAACATTGCTGCTTGAGTAGGGGAGGGGTTTCCAAGCCTTCAATATGTGAGTCTTTGAGGGACATGTCATATTTTAAACCATACAACAGACAAAGCAGCATATGTGCTTGCATGTATGTACATGTGTGTAGTGTGTGTGTCATACGTGGGATGTGGGACTAGTCTGACAGTGGGAGAGGAAAGAGAGCATAGGAGAGAGAAGGCTGGGGAGAAAGGCCATGGGAAAGTGTTCACTGGTGCAGCTAACATTGCCCAAACGCTGACTGAGTGCCAGGCCTGTCTCCTCAAGAGTTTCGCTGCCCAATGGGAGAAAGGAGACATGGCTAGGGTGCAGACAATAATAAATGTGTGATTTCATACGGTAAGTAACGCCATGTGCACACTTGATTACAGAATAGATACCAGCCTGAGAGGTTTGGATTCAGTTGGTGACGGGCAGCCGCAGAAGGTTGTTGAGCAGGGATGTGCCCGGACCCATGGTGGGCACCTGACCGCGATCCTGGGAGCAGAGTGGATTGGCAGGGCAGGGAGCTGGAGCAGCGTGACCATTTCAAGCCTTGACAGAGGAGGCCAAGGCAGCGGTTGGCGTGAGGGTAATAGGAGTCTATGCCAGGGAGTGACAGGGAGAAAAGATGGGAAAGAAGAGACTGGGGCAATGTAAAGATGGGAGGGCCCTGAGGGTTTCGTGAGTTTCAGTTCATATATGTAGACTGCGTGTGAAGTGTTACGGGACACCCGAGTAGAGGTGTGTGACAGCAGGCGGAGAAAGGGAACTCAGGAGAGCCAGCTGACTGGAGATTATGGCAGATGCAGGCGTCCTCGTTTCTGGGTGGAAGACAAAACATGGGAGAGATCAACCAGGGAGGCTGCTTGGTGTGGGACAAGATAAGAAGAGGGTCACTCTGGAACCTCTCGGGCACCCAGCCATGGAAAATGATCAGGGGAAGAATCCAGGATCCCAATTCCCCAGGAAGGTCGCAGAGGCCTCTCCACCCCAAACTTGGCTGTTCTCCAAGGACGGGAGGCCCTTCTGGTGACACTGGGGCCTGGGCCCCAGAGCTGCCTGTGGGAGCTGATAGCTGAGGTCTCCACTGCAGCACAGAGGACGAGGGACATGCACTGGACATCTCAGTGGCTCACGGGAGCCTCTGGTCAGAGTGGTGTGGCTCAGTGCTGGCGCCACCTCTGGCTTCACACAGCCCCCACTGGCTACTCTCCCAGAGGCTGCCGGGGAGCACGGACCCTCTTGTAGGCCACAGCAGAGGAGAAAGTGGACAGACTCATCCTTGCTCTGGGATGTAGGTGCAGGACTTTGCCTCAAGAGAGCCACACAGGCCCACTGGAGTGCCTTTGTAGTGAGTGACAGGCACATTATTCAGCGACCCCTGAGTAAAGGCATCTTCAAGATAGATTTTTGTTTGTGTTACTCCACGATTTTTTTTTCTAGGAAGATGGTTTTGCATTCCAGGCTTCCACATTCTAGTCCCATGTTACTTAACTGAGCCTGTTATTAATTTGCACCTCCTGATCACTCTCCTCTCTCCGAGCCTGACCTACACAGATCCTGGGATCAGCCAAAGGGAAGGAGGGTGGGAAGGTCACCTGCCCAGGGTGGACCCTGAAGGCGGAATATTTATTCCTCTGGATTGAAGTGTGGATCTGGTGTTACATGGCCAGAGTTTGCAGCTTTTTTAGTCTATGCTTATAAATAAAATGAGTACCTCACAACAAATTGCAATTTTTAAAAAACCTACAAACAACAGTTATCACAAAATGTGGAAAAATAATTTTTCTCAATTGTCTGGAAGATTACTTATAATATTTTTTCTATATCTTTTCATTCCATACATTTTGCTTCGCATATGACACTTTTTCAAAGCAATTTTCTAGGGAAAGAATGGAAATGTAATCCAGTCTTTAGTAAACTTGATTGAAATTTAATTTAACTTTACTTTTCTTGAGGTACTGGGGGTTGAACCCAGGGCCTTTGCACTGAGTTACATCCCTAGCTCTTTTTTTAAAAAGGCAGGGTTTTCTAGGTCACTAAGTTGCTCTTTGATTTGATGGCATGTAAGCTAGTTGGTCTCTAATGTCTTTTATAGCAGAATATTCTGAATTTTATGTGATCATCTACAGAGGATGTTATAGGGCACTTCCTGGGTCCCCTCTTCAGGACAATATGGCCGCCTGAGTGGCTGAGGCCATATGGTCATTCTGTCCTAGTCCTGCACCCTAGTGTCCCTTGAGAGCTCTTCACAAGAGCCTTCAGTTTGTCCCCCCTTTCTCTTCTTCCTCATCCTCCTCCTCTTCCTCCTCCTCCAACTCCTTCTCCTCTTACTCCTTCTTCTCTTCCTTCTTCTCCTCCTCCTTCAACTCCTCCTCCTCTCCTTCCTTCTCCTCCTCCTCCTTCTCCTTCCTTTTCCTCCTCCTCTTCCTTCTCCTCTTCCTCCTCCTCCTCTATCTCCAGGAATACAATCCATGTCATTTTCAAAGATGTCAATATTATGTCTCAAAGCAGCAAAAAGTGAAAAACTTTCCCTACTAACTTCATATGCTTTCCTATTCTTCGCCAACAAGATTATCAACTGATCCAAGGACTTTTATTCCTCTTTGCATTTTCTTTTTCCCTCTTAAAAATTTGACATGATCTAAAATTGTTTGTATTTGTAAGATACAAACAGAGGAATCCAAAAACTTTTCATGTGTGAGATTGAATTTAAAACAAATTTGTGAGCTGGGCATGCCAGCTAGTCCTAGCACTCAGGAGGCTGAAGCAGGAAGATCACTATGAGTTTGAGACCAGCCTGGGCTACCTAGTGAGTTCAAGGGCAGACTGAACTACATAGCAAGACCCTGTCTAAAAACAAAAAACAAAAACCATCATATATGTTAAATCATGAAGCCAGGTGAACTGGAGGTGAGGGTATTCCTGGGATCCTAGGGACAGCTAGCAATGAATTAAGTATACAATACAGAAGTGACTATGAGAAATTCAACTATGTCCTACCAAACCCAGACCCATCTTCCCCTTAGCAAAATCTTAAAAGTGCCCATGACTACTCTAAGGTCATGCAACATGTGACTTGTATGGTGGAAAGAAGTTAGAATATTTTTTTTTAAATCTTACTTTTGCAAAGTTTAGAAAAACATGTGGCATGTGAACACATTGCTAGGGCTCCTCCCTAGGCCTTGGAAGGCACCTGGACAAAGTGTATGACTCTCAAATCTTCAATTTCAACAATTCCACTTCCTGGACCACCACCTACCCCCAAGGCACCCACACCCTCCCCACCCCCACACGAGGCTGCCTCCTGTGGGGCTGCCTACTGAGGGGCTGGCTGTGTCCTTGGACTAAAGGCCTCTGTTTCCTCTAAGGCAGTTGCTTTGCACTGTTTTCTTTCTTCTGGTCATTGTCTCTCTGTGCACAGCGATAACAACACCTTGGCTCTAAGTCCAGTTTACTGCGCTATTCTTCCTGGCTTCCCTACCTCTGTGCCTTTTCAGATAAGCCCTCTGAAC
Source organism: Dinomys branickii (assembly GCA_004027595.1). Classification (NCBI taxonomy): domain Eukaryota; kingdom Metazoa; phylum Chordata; class Mammalia; order Rodentia; family Dinomyidae; genus Dinomys; species Dinomys branickii. The sequence continues at coordinate 3,630 of PVLD010011297.1, forward strand.
GGTCCCACTGGGGTGAGCCCTCTGTTGCTTGTTGGGACCCTGATTGGTTCTCATTCCTTCCTCCCCAGCAAGCACCTGCCTCTCTCCCTCTTACCTTAATGCCAGGTCCATTTGTTGTCCCAAGCCTTGGCTTCCCCGTCTCCCTGCCTGCAATGGGCTCCTAAACAAACCCTACCTATTCTTCCAGGAAGGCTGGCCGGGTGAATGGATATCTCAGCATTATCTATTGATCAGTGTCCTCCAGTGCAGAGGGCCTGCAGCAGGGGGAGTGAATCTATCTCTCACTGGGAGAGACTATAAACTTTTATATTGAACCCCCCCAGAATGAGGGCTCATGACACCCTTCCTGGAGGCCAGAACTGTGCCCAGGGAGACCCTGTCAAAGCATTGGTAGCTCCTTCCCTCACCTCGGTGAGTGGGCTGGGAGTCCTAGGTCTGAGTATGGGAGTGATTAAAAGGGAGGCTGGTCATGTCCCCTGCACAAAGCATTTTCCAGTCACAGGGCTGGTGGGATTCTGCAGAATGCAGTGCAGGGCACCAATGCATCCTTCCAGCCGGGCCTGTCAGGCTGGAGAAAGTCATGTCCAACCTAGAGAAGAAGACAGCTTCTGGGAGAACAGCAGGGAGACTGGCAGTAATCCAGAGAGAGCACAGTGGGGTGCCTTCATTCCAGAGAGTACTTCCTGCAGGACAGGATGGAAAACAGCTGCTGCTTGGGCTAATGGGAGTCAGCCTTGGCGCCTGCTAGGAAGGGACGCCGTGGAAGGAGTGGGCTCGGGACTTTTGCTTCCAGGAGGCAGAGTAGCCTGGCAAGACCTTGAGGCTGCACAGGCTGGTGATGACTGTGGGGCCAGGTAAAGTCCTGCGTGGAAGATGGCTCTGGACTCTAGGCTTTGACTTTCTCAGTCTGTATTCCCAAAATGTAGAGCTTTTCAAACCAGCAAAATACCACATGTCTGGGGAAGTTCTTCACTGGTTGCTCTAAAGTGCTTTACCATTAGGACACATTTTTATCTCTTTCCTAACATTAGAAAGGCATGCACTATGGTTTTGGTGTTCCCCAAAGTGCATTGTTCAAATCTTAATCCCTCCGTGCTGCAGTGTTGGGAGAGGGGAACAAGAGAGAGGTGTTGGGGTCTTGGCGGTGCAGCCTCCTGAGTGAATCCCTGCCTTTCTTCTGTGAGCATTCTCCTCACAGAACTGCTTTGTTGCCGAGACAGTGGTCACTATAAAGCAACACCACCTCCTGGGTGTCACCTCTTTTTTGCATGCACCTTCTTGTGCTTCCACCATCCACCATGAAATGAAGCAGCAGGAGGAGCCTCTCACTAGGAGCTGAGTGTGCGACTTCTCAGCCTCTACAGAAATCTACGAGCCAAAAGAAGCACCATCTCTTTATAAATTTCCTAATCTCCTGTATTCTGTTGCAGCAACAAACACCAAAGACACTGTGGCTATCTATAGGTAAGGAAGCGATGGGTCACCTCTGGGCTCTCCACATGAGTGTTGTAAGGCTGGGGAGGTGGTGAAGACAGTGATCATAGTCAGTGGAACACTCACACTCACACACACTCCGATATAGAACATGTATGTTATGCATATATGTCTATGCATGCATGTATATATTATATGTGTACACACATCTATGTTCACATATGTGCAGCTGTGTATATGTCATGTGTGTATATATTATATATGCATGTATATGTCATATATGTGTGATACATGTGTGTCACAGCCCACAGACCATAATATTAACCATTAGTGGGAAGAACATTCAGTGCTGACCATAGGCAGCAGATCTGTGAGCTAGACCAGGCTCCATGGTTCACATATTTGAGTCCTTAACCATCCATTTGCTGTTCTGCGCCTCAGTGCTCTCATCTATACAACGAGAGAACTGGATTAGATTATCTTTACTCCTCTAATTGTAAGAATCCTGTGATTCTAATAAAAGCAATCATAGGCCATTGAAAGGGTAAACCAGTGTTAGTCTTTCAGCTGGGTGAGTTTATTGTCCTTCGAGTCCCTCAGGAACAAAGCCAGGAGGACAGTTCTTGGGCCCTCACCTTAATTTTGCTTCTGTTCATCTGTGTGACTGTGGATGGGTCCACATGCCTCTCCCAGACTCCATTTCAGGAAAGGATACAGAGGGCATCGCTCGGTCACTTCCGTGGGCTCCTGTGGTCAGATCTGGTCTCTCAGGCTGCTATGCTGGGTCTCACCATGTCAGCTCCAGCTGAGGATACGGGCATTTCTGAGTCTTCTCTCCAAGGCACTCTGTCCCAAATAAACATTTGTGATCACGTATCCTGACTCAGAACACACCTAAAATGTCATCCCTGAGGCTTAAACGGGCCAGAAAGACCCAGAAGATGAAGGTATCCTGGAGTTCCCTATGTTCTGGCTCCCATCACCCTCTTTAGCTGATTGTAGTTCTTGACTCTGTTCTTCCTGTGGGCAACTCAAGACTGACAGAAAACTCATGGGACCATGTTGGGAAGGAGAGACCCATCTCCTTCTGGCAGGTTCCCATGGCCCTGAATTCTGGAACCATTGAGTCTCAGATCCTCAGACTGCAGCCAGCCCACCCTTCATGTTGATTTACTGGTAATAACATGACATATTCTTCCTCACACCCTGGAGCTAGAGACATTAGTCCATCACAAGGAAACAGGGAGAATAGGAAAGCCCCAAAGGCCTTGTCTCAAAGCCCTGGCTTTAGATCAGGCAAACCCAAGACTGATCAACTGACTCCTTTTTAGCAATATGAACTCAGGTACATTATTCAACCTCTCTCAATCTCCATTTCCTTTTCTATGAATAATTACAGTTGTTACCACATATCTATAGTTCAATACAATTTTTTCCTCTCCCTTTCCTCTTTCATTCACAAAATAGTTCAAGAAAAATGACAAGTCACCAGCTCAGCAGCACTTGGGACTTGTATCAGACAAGTTCCAGCTCTCTGGCCTGGTATTATCTCCAACGCTTACCTCCTTTGATCTGCATCCCAGGGAACCACCTGCCCATTCAAAAGTCACATTCTACACTGTGCTGTCCTTTCCATGACTCTCTGCCTAGATCACCCTGATCTCTGCATGCCTAAATAAGTCTGCTTGGTCAGGGCCCTGTTCAAAGGCCATGTTATGTAGGAAGCATTCCCTGACTTCCAACTGGAAGCCAGCAGTGGCTCTTCGGAGTCACAGATGTGCTTCTGCAGAATCTCTCAACATATTTCCCTTCTTCCACACAGATGGTCACCCCTCCCCCTTCTCCAGCAGACTGATGATCTTTGAGAATGATAACTACTGTCCACGCTCATCTTGGAAGCCCTCGGGAGTGTTCTCTACACATGGCAGAAACTTGATGATTTTATTGACTGAATAAATGAATAGAGATGGATTTATTTGAGATTAAAGATAAGAAAGATAACCATAGCCCTTCAGAAAGGAAATATGAAGGGGAGTGGGAATTACATAATTTGGATACCTATTATGTGAGATGGCTATTGCAATCTCTGATTCAGAGTTAGAAAATGCAGCTTACGGATGTTAAGGAACGATGTTATGGACACAACTATGTGTAGGGCTCAGTTCTCAGAGCTCTGTATATGTGATTTAATTCAATGCTTCCTACAACCCTTAAGAAATACTGTGATCCCCTTTGTGTAGATGAAGAATTTGGGGGGGGCTCAAAAAAGGTACGTAGTAAACAGGATTAACAAAGCGCACCTTGGGGGACTGTAAAGTACAATCTGCACCTCAGATGAACTCTGTTGACGGGTTCATTCTCCCCACCCCCACTCCCTCCCTCTCAGCGATGGGAGGGATTGGGCTCACAGCCTTGCACACACTGTCCCATGGGTTCCTATTGCTCTAAGTGGAGAGGCCAGTAATGTTCTTGCTCATTGGGCCTGGCTGTCACCTGTAGGTAAAGCCCTCTGTGGAGAAGCTTGGGATCTTTTCCTGGCCTGGTTGAGCTGAGCCATGGCCCAGCTAGGGCCTGGTGTTCTGTACCCCTCTCCTTTTTTCCTGCTGGCTCAGGAGCACCTATCTCTCACCACTACCCCAGGCTGGGGCCCAGCCTGTCCCTTAGGGCCCAGAAGACTTCCTCACAACCTTTGCTGCTGGTCTCAGCTCCCAGTGATCTTCTGTGCTCCCCATTGGGGGCCTCAGGAGCTGTGGGGTTAGGCAAAGGAGCACCAGGCAAAGGCTGGTCCTAGGCTGCCTCTGTGTGCCATGAGCTGCTACATCCAAGTGAGATCATCCACAAGGAAGTCTTCTGGGATTTCGTAGCCAGGAAGGGGTGCAAACTGCTCCCTAGAAATCCCCCAAAATGGGATTAACTTCTAATCCTTCCTCCAGAGTTCCACCTGACCAGTTAGCCTGGCCACTCACGTGTCTGGCCATTTGTCTGTCCCTTCCCTTCTCTCAGGTCCCCTCACACCCAATCTGTCCTCATCCCTTCCCCTTCCCACCGCCATGTTGAAGGGCTTCTTTTCCCTCTTACCATGTGACAAGGACATTTTTTTTCTCCTCTTTCCTGAGATGCCATTGTCATTTTTCCTTCCCTGCAGCCATAGTGGCAGAATGACTACTAGGAAAATATGTAAGGAAGGTGTTTTGAAAATTACTATCCTGGTTCTACTTGTCCCACTAAGAGTTCAATGCAAGTGTGTCCAAGTCCAAAGCTTTGCTTTTAACCTCCACATCAAACACCCCAATATTTGCAGAACTGGAGTCACACAGATCTGGGATTTGACCTTTGTCAAACCCAACCTCAGCATTCAAGTTTGTGCATTTCATCATCTTCTCTTTCTCCGTCTACCAATTCCAGGCATATAGTGGAGCCTGCATTCCATCAAAGCAGGAATCCCAGCTCTTCCTTGCTTCAGCACCCAGCTGCCACATCCTCCCTCCCTCCAAGTCCACAGGAATCTCATGTTGACTGGAGAGCAAAAGCGCCTTAGGAGTAGAAATGCAAAACATCTTCCTTTGAAAGCACATGCACAATTTGCTTCCCTGCTTTGGATCACTTAAGGTGGCCTTGAGTGGCCTTTTAATAGGTTTGTTTTGCGGTTGGTTTATTCCTCTGATGGGGTGAGTGGATTTCACTTAGCTGTGTAAAGGAGAAAAGGCAGCTTGTGGGCCAAGTGGAACAACAGATGTCAGACCAGGATGAAGGATGCTGAAGTGAACCACAGGCCTCAAAACGCACCTGAGCAATTTACCGGGAGGTTTGTGCACAGTTGCTTTTGTCTTCCCCTCAGCCATTCAGAATCTGTTTTAGTCTCCTGGAAAGCTGCCTAGTCTTGACAAACTCCAGGCGATTAAGAGGTATCTAGTTGCTGCTGCTATTCTCTATTAGCAAGGTGGAAGAAATGACATGGGTCTCTAGAATAGGAGATTACTTTTACTGCTAAACAGAACTACAGAACTGAGGCCATTTCCCATACTGTTCTGATCAATATGAACCACATTTGCCCAAATACCTTGGGTCATAATTTTCAAGTAAAGGGAAAAGTCACATACTTCCTAAATACTACAGCTCTTTGCTCCTGGTTTAGGGAAATCTGGTCTAAGAACTGAATTTATCAGGGCAGGGGATATAGCTCAATGGCACACCACCTGCCTGGCAAGCACAAGGTACTGAGTTTGAGTCCCAGTACCAAAAAAAAAAAATTGAATTTATTAAACATTCACTGAGGTCCTGATGCACAAAGGGAAGACCTGTGCCCACCAGAGCTTTGATTAGAAGGACAGCCAAAACATGATCTTGAGCCTCCTTTGGTTTCTGGCTGATGTGGGATGGGGAGATGACAACAGGAAGTTTCTACTGTCCTTAAGAAAAGCCCCCCCCATCTTAACCTACTTCCTACCTGTTGCTTCACAACCTGGCTTCTAGAAAGATGAGTTTGCAAGCACTCTCTGCCAGGGCCCTCCTGCTTCTGCTCTGTGCACCCTCTGAGCCTCTTAACTACCATATCTGCTTGTGAAGGTTAGTCTTTATTTTACCAGGATTACTATAATTAGCAAATAAAATATAGGGGCACACTAAATCTTAATTTCTATCTGAAGTCAAATCTAACCGGACACACTGTATTTTATCTGGCAATAGCATGTGTGACTTGCCTTACCGATTAGCTCTAAGCCGGGCTAGCGTCCCTTCCTTCTTGAAGTGTTTCCCTCCTTTAGCAGACATGATATTTGCTGGCATCACTCACTTCAGAGCTTCCTTCTTTCCCTTGAACCACCCGCCCGTCTTTCACAGCACCTCTTCCTCCCCCTGACCCTTAAGTTGAGCTCTTTCTGTCCCCCAGCCTCTGTCATTCTTTCTTCCATTCTTCCTGGGACATCATCCACACAGTCATGGCTTCAGCCAAGGTGGCATCTGCATTGATGTGTCATTCCAGGGGGCCCTTACCCACACCTGCTCCAAATCTCTACACCTCAGGGTCTCTAGAGCCACTCCAGGACGTGGCACAGGTTCCCTACACTTAGCGTGTTATAATTTTACTTGTTTGTTACCCCCCCCATGCCTGTCCTCCCAATCACTGAACTAACAGTACTCCAGTCCTCTACTCACATCGCAACCCCAGCAGGTACCCTTGATTCTGCTCTCTCCTTTCCTCCCGCTCCTGCAGCTAATTTGTCCCCTTGCAGGATGGATTCTGTCTTCTAAAGACCTCTCATCTGTCCCTCCCACTGCCATCATCTCTCTCACCTAGAGCCTTGCAGTAGCCCCCTCATCTCCCTGCCTCCATTCCACCTTACCTGTCATCCTCCACATTGTCCCAAAGGATGTCACCAACACAAAATCAGATTATGTTCTTCTGCTTCACTGGTTCCTCATCAACCAATGGGTAGCTTGACATGCAGGACTCTTCCCCCTTTGGTAAATACCCACCTCTTCAAGCTCATCTGCTGCCCCCCAACAACCCCAGCCACTATGAAAATGCAGTCTTCCCCAAGCACAGGGCATATGCTTGGAGCTTGGTTTTACACCTAGGAGGACTCTTCAAGCAATGCACTGCTAATTACTGTTGCAACCATGGACAATTATTCACCCTCCCAGCTTCAAGCCAAACCTGCCTACCTTTTCCAAGAAAAAGAGGCAGGTAGAGAGGAAGAGCAAGGTACCCCATGCTCTGTGTTCCTCGGCTGTGCTGTGTAACCTCTGTTAGCAATTCTCCAGAGTGGTGCTCTGTGTGCAAGTCTTGAATTTACTGTAATTGCACATTACATTAGACTCTAAATCCCTGGAACACAGAGATCACATTTGTTTAGTTTGCTCTAATTGTTTTTGTTGTTTTTTTTTTGTGTTTTGTTTTTTGAGACAGGGTCTTGCTATGTAGTTCAGACTGGCCTTGAGCTCCCTATGGAGCCTAGGTTGGCCTCCAACTCACAGTGATCCTCCTGCTTCAGGCTCCTAAGTGCTGAGATCATAGGCCTGTGCTACGAGGCCTGGCTGTTTTAATAATATTTAGAACTTTTAAAACATCTGTAAAAATCAACAAGACCTACTATACAACAGCACCTATGATCCCATTTTCTAGAATTGACCACTATTAACAATATATTGTAGGTACTGCTAGTTATATTCCTTTAGTATCCCTTTCACTCCTCCAAGAAGCACAGTTAGAAGCAAAGAGAGCAGACAAAATGACCCCAGAGTGAGTGTTTAAGAAGTGCCAAGGGGCTGGGGCTATAGCTCAGTGGAGTAAGTGCCTGCCTGACAAGCGCAAGGTTCTGAGTTCAACCCCCAGTACTGCCAAAATAAAAAGAAGTGCCAAGCAGGCTGGAGAGATGTGATGGGGGGAGGAAAAAATGGATCCAATAAAATTAGTCAAAACATTCTGTTAATGGCCTTTGAAATGGCAAAAATTCACCTTTGTCTTTAAAATGCCATTTTTTTCTGAGAGATCAATGACCCATTGAGCTGCTAACTGGGGACAAACTGAAGCTCTTAAGTGAAATAAAATCAAATCTTGATTTATTGTGGTTTTGGCATTTTAAAAAGTGAGAAGACAACATTTTAAAACCCTGGCATTATTTTGAGTTTGTTTCAGCACTTGTTTTAAAAACTCTCTCTAACATCCCAGAACGCTATGCCATTGTGCCAAAATATTAATTATGATGATCTTTGGATGACAGAACTGGAAACAATTTTTTCCTGTTTGCCTATCTGCATTTTTAAAGCAATGAAAAAGAAGGAAGATGCTGTTAAAAATACATTCTAAGTCATATTCTAGGAAGTTTCAACCATTTTGTGCAATTTTGTCCTGGTAGATACTGCAGATTTGGAGAGAGGGAGATTATTGATTGTCAGCCTACAACTTGAAGCATGAATCTTAGTGAGACTTCTCCTTGTCAGGATTATGGGCTGACTGTCCCACCCGGGGATGCCAGCTGACCTCAAGTCACACGCCCAAACATTCACAATGAAACAATCACCGAAGAAGCTACCAAGCACACAAAATACAGAATGGTTGGAGAGAATAAACAAATGAAGCTTCTGTGGGATTTTTTTTTTGCCTGAGAACAAGGGCCTATTCTTCTCTCTCTTTAATGAAATAGCCAGGCGCTGGCAATAATGGAGCAGTTGGTAAGTGATCTAATGAAGGATTGCTAATGTGTCCTGTCGTAGAATCTGAATGTCCGAGAGCTTCTCGCTTCACCTGTGACTCCTACAAGTGAACGACTGATGGAAGCAGGTGGCCAGTTGCCTTCTAGACACAGAAAGTGACCCAGATTATATTTCTTTCCTTTTTCAAAATCCAGTTTCTGCATTTGGCTTTTAAAACAGAAGTATTTCATAATGAGAAAATGGTTTATTTAGAGTTTTTTCACATATGCTACTAAAGCAAGTTTGTGCTTTTTTTCCCTCTGCAAGGTAACATTCTGGTTCTTGGAGAAACTGCTGTTGATAAAAAAGTTCGGGAAGGCTTGCAAAATTTCCAATTTGAGAGCAGAACATTTTCCTCCATTTTATTCAGTCCAGAGCTTCTGGCGTAGAGAATCACAAAACAAGAAGCCCTGTTTGGTTTCTTGGAGTTAGACACTCGCCTTTGCTTAGTCGTTTTCAGTTCCTTCTGCTTCCTGGGGGACGAGGTGGTGCTAAGGCTTGCTATCTGCACGTCTACGTGCTGGGGTTCGGTTTTTTTGGCAGCCATGGCACTGAGGCCTGAAATACCTTTGTGGAGCAGAACCAGACATCCACATTTCCCCGAGGAAGCTTTCCTGGATAGTTTGCCAGGGCTCCACAAGACACCACCAAACACCATAGCAGGAAATGGAAAATCATTAGTGGATTTGTGTTTGACTGGCAGTGGACTGGGGTGGGTAAAGGTCAGCCTGCTGGGCTCTATTCCAACAAACGCCCTTCGTAGAGGTGATCTTCTGTTTTCCAGATACCTTCACTAGGTGCCGTGTGCAAGTCCAGTGATAAGAAGGGAATAAGTGGCAGTGTTCATTCTTTAATTCATTTAGTTAGGCAGTCAGTCAATAAATCTCTACTGGGCACCTATAATGTGTTAGGCATTCCTAGAAATAAATAATTTTACAGAGAACAGAGAGTTAGACATGTGACAGTGTTTCATAATCTCCAGTGAGTTTTCCTCTGTTGGCTTTAAAGAAGATAAAACAGACACCATCCCTGTCTTTAAAACGTTTCTAACATAATAGGGGAGTGTATCTGTCAGCTTCTTACCACTATTATGAAATGCCTGGGGCAAGCAACTTATGAAGAAGAGAGGTATTCTATCTTTTGCTTTTCAATTTGTTCACGGTTTTAGAGTGAAGTCCAAGACTGAGTAGCCCCATTGTTGGCTCAGCCTCCCATGAGGTCCTAACGGCAGACAGGCAGGGTCACATCACGGTGGGAGTACCTGTGGGAGGAAGCATCACACTGCCCAGAACAGAAATTCAGAGGAAGAGAGTGGGGCCAGGAAGATAAGACTCTGTTACAAAGCAAAATACAGTACACGTCACCAAAACAGGGTAAGTCCATGAGTGGCAAATGCGTTGCCATCCTGGGGTCCCCTGCTAGCACTTTCACAGTTGAGAGGTCTGAGCTGGGAGAGGTCCCATTCAGTCTTGGTTCAGGTTGAGTCTGAGCAAGACCTACAGAGGGGCGTTTGGACCTGTGAGTGAGGATGGGACATAAAGTAGCTGTACTTTTGCAGCCGTCAAAATACACAAAGGCATCATCTCTTGGTTCTAGGCTCAGCATCTTTTTTCAGTATGTTTTCTACAACAACAATTTAGTTGCCTTTGTGACGTCTGTACTTTGACATTTAGGAATATTTCTGGAACCTAGAAGATAATCAAATTTGGCTGATAATTCATCAAGTTTGGCTGATAATTCATGTAGAATTAAATCTATTGACAGCAGGCCTAAGTCTCACCTTTGAAATACTTTATAAAACCATTTAGGAGCTAATTTTTTTCAAATTCTGGAGATTTTCAAATTTGCAGATTTCAGTGGCTTAGATCACCAACTTAGCCCTAAAATTTATAACTCTCTAATGAAATCTCACAAAGGTTTTATCATGCTACCTAGGAAATGAGACTCCTCAGTCTGAAAAGGGTAAAAAGTGTTTAACACACACTTTTTGTTTCAGTTTCTTATTCTGATAAATGCTCTAATATGGTATGTGAAGATTTCTTGCCTCAGTAATGAATATAAGTTATTTTTTCCTTCGGTGATTCAATATCTGACAGCGTCTCAAATTCCTCATTCTAGATGCCAATTTCTATTGACCAGATACAAAAGAAGTGAGAGTTTGTGGTGAATGTGTACTGACTGACATTAGAAAGTCTTTTGAAACAATTTACTCACTAAATCCCCTCTGATATAGACAGGTGTATGTGTGTATGCGCTATTCTTTTTCCTAAAAGGAGAATTTAAAATATATAGCTCACTGGGATTTCTGATTGGTCAGGGGGCTTGCAGTTCTAACTTTGCTTATAACTCACAACATTCATCTTATTTTTCTGACTTGCATGTCTGGATTGTGTCTAAGAGGCTGAAACCCAGCCTGAGAAAGTCTCTCACATCCATACAGGAAGAGAAATTAGCAAATTTGCCAATTTCTGAGCTTGATGTAACCTTGTTTGCTCAACTGACTGAAAGAAACAAAAATTACGCCTTGTAAGGACCTACATGATAATCTTCACTCTTAGTATTTTTAAATAAAAAATATAAATTAGCCATGTTTATTTCCAGATAATAGTCTTGAGTTTTTAAAGTGGCCAAATAAATCATCACCATCTGAAATCAAAAGTTGCATTAGAATAAATGTCATTCCAGTGGGTCAGCACATTTCTGTAAACCTCTAACACCCCCCTGTGATGAGGCAGAAAAGAAGATGAGATGCAAATCTAAGTCTACCGACAAATATAGAAAATGTTTTGCGTACATTTGGAAGGAGTGTGTCCATGTTTTTCTGTTTCCATCTGGATCCTTTTCAGTGTGATTACTTATTTTTGGGTTGGCATTTTAGAAGGAAGATGAAATGGCTTCAGGAAATGATGTGGAAGGTTAAGAAGATGGATGAGAACCTGTAAAAGTCAAGAGCTGTCATAATAGGAAATGTAGCCACAGTTGTATGTCCAGTGTCTTTCTTAGGGAAAAATAGCTAGCTGGACTTCTGCTAAATCTGTATCTTGAAACCTTAGAAACTCAAGCTGGGCGTGGTGGTGCATGCCTGTAATCCCAGCACTCAGGAGGCTGAGGCAGGAGGATCACAAGGCCAGCATGGGCTACATGGTGAGACCCTGTCTCAAAAAACAAACAAACAAAAAAACCTTAGAAACTCAAGTAGCTAAACCAGATTGCAAAGGATTGTGGGAGAAAGTGTGGAAGTTGAAGACACATAAATATCGGGGAGGCGGTTAACCAAGCAATGATGTAGGGTGAGGGTCCTGAAACAGGTTTCAACTTTTTAAAAAAGCCTTGGACTCGTGCAGGGAAGGAGGTAATGTGGCTGCCTTGTTCACAGTGGACTCCGACACCACTACCAACGCTGAATTTTATCATCTTCAAGGTTATGCTAAGAAAAGAGACCCAAAGGATTTGTAAAATATTTACTATTTTTCTAGTATTTTTGAAGACATTCAAAATATGAAGGCATTCAAAACATTCAAATGCCCAGGACATTTCAGGCAGCTCCAAAGTCTCTGTTATGTACTGAGTAATCATGGAAGTAGTTCGTTGAGGCTGACAGTGCCTTCAAGTCAGCTAGCCATTCAGGTGGGCTCAGACCCGACAAGGCGGCACCAGCACAAAGGAGGACCATGAGCACATCCTGCACTGTTTAGAGGTCCCACACTTGTGTTTGAGCCAGGCCCATCCTGTCCCCTCTTACCTCTGATCCCAGGTTACCCTTGGGTTTCATGTTTTGGGACTGGATTTGGCATTGTTCATCGCTGGCTGAACCTGGCTTTCCATGAAGACAGCTCATGTCATCTCTTAGAATCTTCCCCAGTAGAGGGTGCTTCAGGGCCCTCAGTCCCCAGCCTGGCTCTTTCCTACCCAGGTGCAGCCTCAGCCAAGTGCCATTGCCCTAGGTGGAACAGGAGTCCACTGAGAGTTCTCATTTTCACTTCATTAAGGATGTAGAACCACGCAGTGGCACTTTTCCTGCCTTGCCCACACTGCCCCCAATACATGAAATTTGTCCTGTACACTGATCTGTCACTAAACACAACATTCCTACAATGATACTAAACGGAGGACACTGTCCAACACTTGCCAGGAGTCTTTTCTCTTTCTCTACTCTTTTTGCCTTCCTTCTCTGTGTTCTTTCATTCCAAAAGCCTTCACTGGGCTGCTCCTATGAGCCAAGCCCTGTGCTAGGTGCTGGGATAAAGGTCCTGTCCTCAACTCTATAAATGCACATTCTAGTGGCCTCTGCCTTGAAAAACTAAAACTAATCAAGCACTGCATATTTCCAGGCTTGTTCAACATTTTTGGTTTTCTGCTTTTGTTCAACATAGTGAAGAATATGAGTTAATTTGTTCTTTATCTCATATTGGCTACATAAAGGCATTTAGGAGCTTTAGAGAAAACGCGAATCTTAAGGAGCTATAATTTAACCAGTGCTGAGATCTGCAACAGAGTTGTTTTGTCCTTATTATATTCGCTTGTTTTAATTTAATTTAATTTATCTTTTTGAGACAGGGTCTTGCTATGCAGTTCAGACTGGCCTTGAACTCATTTTGTAGCCCAGACTGGCCTCGAACTCCCAGTGATCCTTCTACCTCAGCCTCCCAAGTGCTGGGATTACAGGTGTGTGCCACCACATCCGGCCTTTGTTTGTTAATTTTAAATTGTTCATTTTTAAATAACTACAGATTCACAGGAAGCTGCAAACATAATGCATAGAACCCTTAAGCCCAACTTCTGCCAAAGATGATATCTTTTTTTTTTTTTTTGAGACAGAGTCTCACTGTGCAGTTCGGGCTAGACTTGAGCTCACTTTGTAGCCCAGGCTGGTCTGGAACTTGAAACGATCCTCCTGCCTCAGCCTCCCGAGTGCTGGGATTACAGGCGTGTGCCACCATGCCCGGCCAGATGATGATATCTTAAATGACTGCAGTATAGTAGCAAAACCAGGAAACTGGCATTAGTACAATACTGTTAAGTAGACTACAGATCTTATTCAATTTTCACCAGTATTTACATGTATTAATTTGTATGCGTATATGTATGTGTAGTAATGTGTGTAGATTGTGAAACACTACAACAACCAAGGTAAATAACCATTCCATCACCACCAAGGAACATCCTGTACTAATTTTCTGGAGTCATACATCCCCAACTTGTCCCTATCCCCTGACAACCAGTAATCTGCTCTTCATCTCCATGGTTTTATTGTTTCAAGATGTTGCATAAATGGTGCCATATAATACGCAGTCCTTTAATATTGGCTTTTATCTCTACCTAAAACACCCTTATGATCCTTCCAAGTTGTATATATCAATAGTCCACTCCTTTTTATTGCTATATAGTATGCCAATGCAGGCACATACCAAATTTGTTTAACCATTCGCCCACTGAAGGATGTTTGTGTTCTTTCTAACTTTTTACTAATATGAATAAAGTTACTGTGAACACTCAGGTTCATTGTTTGCATGAATATAAGTATTCTTTTCTCTGAGATAAATGACTAAGAGTAAAAAAGCTGGTTTTAGAAGTGCATATTTAGTTTTATAAGAAACAACCTGTTTGATACTTTGTGTGTGTGTGTGTGTGTGTGTGTCTTTTTGAGACAGGGTCTCACTATGCAGTTCAGGCTGGCCTTGAACTCACTTTGTAGCCCACGCTGCTCTCAAACTTACAATGATCCTCCTGTCTCAGCCTCCCGAGTGCTGGGATTACAGGTGTGCACCACCATGCCTGGCCAATAGTTTTTTAAAAATGGCTTTTTTGAGGTACAATTAAATAAAATTAACTATATATATTTACATTGTATAATTTTATAGGTTTTAACAAAAGCATATAGCCTGAGACCATCATCATAAAGACAATAAATACATCATTTATCCCCAAAAGTTACCCCACTGTTGAAATCCTTTGCCTGACCCCACAACCCATCCCAAGATAACCACTGATCTTTCTGTCACTATGGATTAGTTTGTAGAATCTAGAATTTTAAAAAATGAGATCATGCCTGGGGAGGTCTGGTCTCTTTCATCTGGCATAACTCTTTTACTATTCATCCATGCTGACATGTACATCCAGCATTAATTCCTTTTTATTGGCAAGTAGTATTCTATTATGTTGTTACACAGTTTGAGTATCTCTCATCCAAATGCTTTGGACCAGAAATGTTTCCAATTTCAGATTTTGAAAGACAGAAAGAGAGAGAGAGACAGAGAGAGAGAGAGAGAGAGTGACAGAGAGGCAGACAGCGAGAGAGATCTTAGTGATGAAACTCAAGTCTAAACATTAAATTCATTTTTGTATTTCCCATATACTTTACACATCATCTACAAATACTTTTACATTATTTTTATTGCACTTGTTACTAGGTATAGAGCTTTCTACTGGTGACATAATGTCAGCAAGCAAAAAGTTTTGATTTTTGGAGTATTTAAAATTCTGGATCTTTTTTTTTTTTTTTTTGCGGTACTGGGGATCGAACTCAGGATCCTGCACTTGCTAGGCAGGCGCTTATTCCACTGAGCTATATCCCCAGCCCTGGATCTTTAAATGAAGAATGCTTGATGCATACCACAATTGCTTTACCCATTTATCTGTTAAGGAACATTTTGGGTTATTTAAGGTTGGGAGCTGTTGCAAAGAAAGGTGCTATGGACAGGTCTAATGGATGTCCTCTGGAATGGGTTCATTCCCTGGGCCTGAGACAAGGAGAGAGAGAAAAGGAGAATATGTAAACAGGAGTGGTGCTCGTTTCGAACACAGAATTCCAGGATGAGAAGTTCCTGCCAGAATAGAAGCACCAGCAAACATTCCTTTCCTATCTATGGTACTTTGAACTTCACAAAGCACTTTCGCCTTCACTGTCCTCTCTAACTTACATAGCATCCATTCTTGGCTACTGGGACAGGCGATACTGTCACCAGTAGTTTCTCCCAGAGTATAAAAGACATTGTGCTGTGAATTGGGAGGATTCACCAGTTTTGTTTTTGTTTTTTTTAATGAACATACTGAAATTTATAAGCAGGGAGGTTCTGGTATATCACACTACCTTAGGAACCAATGGAACATTGCTGAGTTGAAAAACATAACATCCAAGATGAAATGATTATACTATAATATGATGGGTAGCAAGTAAGACAAAATAAAAGATCAATGAATTTTTTAAAAAAATATAACCTTTCCACAGAAAGTGAGGAAAAAAAATGATCCAAGTCATAGTGATTTGTCAGACTGTTCAACATATAATTAGCATCCCAGAGGGGAGGCAGGAAATATAGTGAAGAAATAATTTCAAAATATTTTCCAAATTTGCCGAAACCTATAAACCTAGAGATCTGAAAGCTCAATAAACCACAAGACAGAATAAGTATACAGCAAACTCTTAACAGGCCATATCCTAATGAAATTGGTAAAACCCACTGAAAAATAGAAAATTTTAAAAGGAGAGAGCACTAAAGAATATTATACACAGATGAACAAAGAGGCTTTCTTGATTTCTCTTCAGAAACAATGTAAACCAACAGTCAACAGAATGGCCAGGTGTGGTGACACATGCCTGCAATCCCAACACTTAGGAGGCTGAGGCAAGAAGATCGCTGTGAGTTTGAGACCAGTCTGGGCTACATAGTGAATTCAGGACTAGCCTGTACTATAAAGTGAGACCCTGCCTAAAATAAATAAATAGGGCTGGGGAGATAGCTCAGTGGCACAAGGGCTGGCCTGGCAAGCACAAGGTCCTGAGTTCAATTCCCGGTACCAAAACCAAAAACCAACCAAACAAACAAAAAATAAATATATTTAAAATGTAAAAAGTCAGTGGAATGGCATCTCTAAATTGCTGAAATGAAATGGCAATTGGCCAACCTAAGTTACTATGTCCTGTGAAAATATCCCTTATAAATGAAGATTGAAATAAATAGATTTTCAGGTAAACAAAAGCCGAGAGAATTATCAGAAAATTTGCACTTCATTAAATGTCAAAAGAATTTCTTAGGTAGAAGGAAAATGAACCAGATAGAAACTCAGGTTTACATAAGAATGATGAGTCTTAGAAGTTGTAAATATGTGGGTAAATATGAAAGATCTTTTAAACAATTTTTAATTTATTTAAATTAAAGTTATTTAAAACAAAAGTAAACATGATGTATTATGGATTTTATAATATATACAGAATTAAAATGTATGGCATTCATGTGAAGGATCAGAGGACAAATGGAAGTATACTGGCATAAAATTATTATAGTATATGTGAAGTGTATAATATCACTTGAAGACAAATTGTTCTAAGTTAAAGGTACATATTTCAAACCCTAGAACAACCACTAAAACATAAAATATAGAATTTTAGCTAGTTAGGCAATAGCAAAGATAAAGTAGCATCGGAAGGAATGTTCAATTATTCCAAAAGCAGTCAAGAAAAGAAGTGGTAAAGAAGCAACAGGTTGGCTGGTCATGGTGGCACATACCTGTAATCTCAGCACTCAAGAGGTTGAGGCAGGAGGATTACCACAAGTTTGAGGCTCCTGGGCTACATAGTGAGACCCTGTCTCAAAAAAAAAAAAAAAAAGAAAGAAAAGAAAAGAAACAACAGATTGGCAAAAAAAATGATGGTAGATTTACACTTAACTTTCTTGACAGTTATATTAAATGTAAATGGTCTTATCCTGATTAAAAGGCAAAGATTATCACAGTAGTTTTTAAAAGAACATGTAAATAATTTCCGTTAAGAAAAACAGCTCAAACGCAGATATAAATTGGTAAAAGTAAAAGGATGGGAAGAGGTGCACCACACACCGATCACAGAACACAGAATGGTGGGCAATATTTCTCAGAAAACAGATCCCAGGATTAAAACTATTATCAGTAGTAAAAAGTGACATTGCATAACGTAAGCAAGTTAATGCAGCCAAACATAACAGTTCTGGATGAGAATTAAAATACATAAAACAAAACCCTACCAAATGGAAAGGAAAAATAGATAAATTCACTTTTAGTATATGTGCTGCCGAAGCGAGCACGATAAATTCACTTATAGCTGATATTTTCAACAAACTCCTCCTCCAGTGATGAACAAGTAAACAGAAAAACAGTAACCCACCATGTTTGACCTCACCTTGAGCCAGCACCACAAAGGCTATCGCCGTCCTAAGGGAAAGGGAGGAAATACCACTTCTATTTTGTACACTTTCTCTGTGTCAGCCACAAAATGGCTTATTAGTAAATCACAGTTTTTAGCTACTTTCCCCAAACCATGACTATCTTTTCACATCTTGGAAAAAACAGTCTTGGAAAAGTCTGTGCGGCGGCTTACTTATGATAAGATCTTAAGAACTGGTAAGTGAGTCTGTAATTTGAAAAGCAATGAATTTAAAATCAGAAGACACTGATTATCAGCTCCATGACCTCAGGCAAATCACTTGTCTGAGTCTCAAATTCTTCATGTATAAACCAAAGAAAAGCAATAACAGATTAGGGAATTTACAAGGAAACATAAGGGGAAGTGGCTTATAAAGTGAAAAATAGTACAGAAGCCTGAGAAAAATTTTCATGAGTATAGGGGAGGAACATTTTTAAAATGGACTTGGTAACACCTACATGAGTTGAAAATTTCAGTGGCAATATCTGATCATTCATTTTGCTTATTTGGTGTCTGTCTTTGTTTTTATTAGTACGTGTTTGCAGTATACAAGGATGACATTCTCATGGGTAGTTGATACCCAAGACATCTTATTTCTGTTTATATCCCCTTCTTCTCCTCTCCCTTCCTCACTCCCTGTCCCTCCATCTCTTAGACATTTTGCTTATTTGAATGATGACTTACATGATATCTTTCACTTCTAAATAAGAAGTCTGACATAAAAATTCTTTTCTTGGGGTAAAGTTTAGAGAGACTATGGGATCTTTAAGTTGGCAGCCCTGGCCCTGATGCCGACAGGGTGGCAGCTGAGGCTAGTATTCCATAAAAAGAAGCTTCTAGGAGTTTGTGTGTGCACTGTAACACTATGTATCAAACCGTTAAAAGGCACACCCCTTCATCTAGCAATTCCACTTTCACAAATTCATCTCATAAATGAATATGCATGTAGCACTGTTTTTAATAATGGAAACTTGGAAGCAACCCAATTCAATAAGTATGGCTGCATAAAAAAATACCCTATGACTATTAAAAAACTAGATTGTAAAAAACTAGTTTGTTATTAATCTGAGAAAAAGAAGCATAAATAGTAGAGTTTAACAAAGAAGCTATAAAAATTGAACTTTCCCATGATCCAGCAGTTCCACCTCTGAGTCCATGCCCTGGAAAGTGGAAAGGGCAGTGAGGAAGAGACAATTTATGTCTGTGTTCCCAGCAGCATTATCCATAGCCCAAGGTGGAAGCAACCCAGGGTACACCAATGGACAAATGGATAAACAAAATCTGTTTCTATGTATTAGGTCATATTTTTCAGTCCTAAGGAAATTCTGACACATGCTACAGTACAACATGGATGGACCTTCAGAAAATTACATTAAATGAAATAAGCCAGTCACGGAAAGATAAATGTTGTCTGATTCTACCTGTACAAGGCACCTAGAGAAATCTGATTTCTAAAGGCAATACAATAGTGGGGAAGTTAAGGGGTAGAGGGTACCAGTTTTATAAAATGAAAACGGTTCTGGAGATCAGATGATCAACAACATGTATGCACTTAACATTAATGAACTGGACCCTTAAAAGGGCTTAAGATGGTAAATTTTATGTTATGTGTATTTTATCATAGTTAAAAGTTGTTTAAATATGTTTTAAAAGCAAGAGATGGGAGATGAGTGTTTTAGAACTCCCTCCCAAAACTTTGTGTATGCCCAAAGACTATTGCATATGGAAGAACAAAGTGCATTCTGGGAACTGCACCTGTGATTGTATATGGCTAAATGGCCAGACAATACTGGGCCTCATATACCATGCTAAAGAATTTGGGTTTTCTCCAGAAAAGTAACATGGAATGGATTTGCCCATTGAGTAGAAGACAGAATATTGACAGAATTATTCAAATTTCCTGATTCCCAGCTTAGCAGATACATTTTATGTGCATATATTGTATATTTAATAATGATTTTAAATGGCCCTGAATCAAGGCTGGCAGTTTTCTGAAGCTGTTGGTTTCAAGCAGGTGCCTAAAGTGCTATCTTTCTATGGGCTGTTGGCCATTTCAGAACTTTAGAAATGTAATGGTCAATTCATTAGAAAGAAACAAATGACTAAATAAATTTTATGAGAGGACTTCAAGATGGCGACCGGGTAGGCGGCAGAGAGAGAACCTCCTGGAGGAATGCCACTCAGACAAAGGAATATAGGAATATAGAAACATGTGAAGGACAGAAAGGAAAGAGGTGGGTATCCTGAACTCAGGAAGGATCTGAAATGGGAACTGAAGCCCTTGGAAAGACTAAGCAAAACCTCTTCCAGAGGAAAGGATCGGAGATCCCCCTGGCACAGTAGAGGGGAGAGGAGAAGGAGGAAGTCACCGCTCCAAACACACCCATGGTCCGCGCCCTCGTTCTGGCATTCGCAGCTTCAGCTTTGGAGGCCGCCGCTCACAGAAGCCTCCTGATTCGGCCAGGGGAGAGCAGAGTTCCGAGAGCTGGTCCAGGGCTGGAGAGGGGAGGGTGCAGCCAGGAAAAGAGGCAATGGCTGTTGGGAGCAGTTGTCGAACCCACGGTGAGGATAAGTTATGGCAGCCATTGGGGCAAAGTCCCCACCCTGCAACAACCTTCCTAATCAGCAGCTGGAGAGAAGCAATGCAACTAGTACACAGCCCACCATGCCCAGCTCTGCACCTGCCTCGAGGCAGCGCCCCCTGCCTCTCCACTGGGTGAGCACTACCAGTGGAGAGCAGTGGGGAACCTTGGCGGTGAGCCGCGGCAGCTCCCAGGGATCTGGTTGAGGAGCGCACAGGGGCTCCAGCACCACAACTGGAGGGAGAAACAGATGGAGGTGGATCACATGACTCCGTGCCCTTCTCACTCCAACATCAAGCAGGAAGCATGAGCTGGGTTGCCGGGACTCAGCTCCCACCCTGAAATCTCACTGGGAGCACCTTGAGACTCGGCAGCTTGAGCAAACACCACCTGTTCCTGGCAACAATGGGATGAATTCACAGACTTCAGGACTCACCCTGAACTATTAATGTGAGCACCAAGAGGGTCTCCTTACAGCTTGCACATATGAACCTTGCATGAACCCATAGCGACGGATTAGATGAAAAGCAGCAGACTGGGAGTCTGAAAAACAACAACATACTCTATACAGCAGACCCAAGAAAATACTTCAACTCTATTCTAGAACTAATCTTTAGACTCAGTTCATACCCTGAACTAACACAGTTAGAACGGGCCAGGGAGATTTCAAGCCCTTACACCAAGCATTGTAAGTTCATCCAATGCCCAGCTGCAAGGGGTGGGGAATGGTAATACTGGAGACCAGGAGGAGGGAAGAGGAGAAGAAAGGGCCCCCAGCATCGAGGCAACGGGACAGAGTTGACCAGGTCACCAAGGGCGCCCTGAAGGGGGCACGTGCCCTGCAGCTGCTCCGCTGAGGGCCCTGCGGCTGCTCCACTGTGGGCCCCACTGAGGGCACCTCATGGACTGGACCTGCCCCCACCCATAGCATGGTGACAGGGCGGAGCCGGGTGGTCCACTGTGAGCATACGTGCTTTTCCACCTCCGACCATGGCAGTTTGTATACACCCATGTATGTTATAGTATAGTCTGAGGCAGCTATATCTCTTCCCAAGGCGAGAGTCCAGGGGTATAGATAATCCCAGGAATACAGTTATTATCACAGGGAAGATGACTGATTGAGTGGTAGGGCAACGGAGATGAGGGAGGAGAAAAATTGAATGATCAAATGGGCCATCATCTGTGTAACTGAGTAACAAAAGCGAAGGTAACATTATGTAGGACAGCATCCAGAGCTAATTCCCTTCTATGTTCTCTATAATTTTGTATTTCCTCAATCGTTTTTGTATTAACAGAAGTGAAGATAACTTTATATTATACAGCATCCAGTGCTAATTCCCTACTATCTTCTCTATAATTTGGTATTTCCTTTAATGTTTATGTGTTACCTAATGTGAAAATAATATTATGTAATACAACATCCAGTGCTAATTCCCTACTATATTCTGTATAATTTTGTATTTTTGGTATTGTTTATGGCTTATTCTGGTTCATATGTCTCCACTCTTTTGTCTTTAAAATAAAATTTTTAAAAAATGATTTTAAATGGAGAAACATCTATATAAAATACAAATGTAATAATGTTTAACCCATGAATTGAACTGTAGCAAACATGTTCCAAGGAGTTAATATCACTCATACAGACCTGTAACTTTCTGTTATAATGTGCTAAGCTGAAAAATAAATGTAAATTCTCCAAGAATGAAAAAGAATCTACAAAATAACATACATGATACTATTTTTATAAGAAAATGTATATGCATGGAAAACACTAGAAATATCTACAATAAATGTTAGTTGGCAGTTATCTTTAGGTTCTGTGATTTTGGGTTTTTTTTTTCTATTTTACAATGTTTCTCCACTGAGCACATAAACTAGAAAAAAATGTTACTAAAGAAAAAGCAATACTTGGGTTAATACCATCAAATGGAAAATTTTGAAAGAATACTTTGATAACTGTGTCAATCTTTTCTCTTAAGTCAAGAACTAAGAATTCCCTTGTCAGATCATCTGGGTCTACAGAAGGAGCTGGGAGCTAGGGAGCAGCTGTTAACCCAGGGAGACCCCCTGTCCTAGAGCCCTCTCTTCTCTTCCTCCCTGTGCCATCCATCCCTTTCAGTCTCCTGCCCAATTAGGCTGTCTAGAATCTAACAATTGCTTGGTGGATCACTCCCAAAATAACCTGATGTCAAGATATTTAAGTATTCCAGGAGCAAAGTATGCTGGGAACTCCACAGCTTCTCATGAATGGGGTTGTCTTACAGACTTAAATTCAGCTTAGAACTCACTGCGTTATGAAATGAGATCATTTTGGAGAGGCTGTGGAGGAAGCAATGAAAAGGGGGAAAGAAAACAGAAAAATCTAAAACCCTAAATCTGTGAGGTTGGGAAGCGCCTTGGTTGTGTCTGGCTTTCCTCTGAAAGGCACAGGCTTCATCACTGCCTTTCATGCTCCCCAGACTAGAATCGTGTTCTCACCTTTCTTCTTTTGACTAATTTATCCATGAGGGGTTAGCCCAGGCTTTGCTTTATTATTAAATATCCCATTTACTTACATTAACTTTCTATTGACTTCCTTCATTTAATCATAAACTTGCTGAGAACAAAGCTCATGTATGAATAACTAGTATTAAATATTGCTTGAGAGGAACTGAACTGATTGAAGAGTTACTGCTGTTTTGTTTCTAATACACACATATATTTCTTACTTGGAGGTGAGAAACCTTCACTGAGAACTAAACTTGGGATATTGACCAGCTTCAGGAGCCTCTGGTGACCCAGGCCCTGCTAGAATGACTGAGGGCACTTGGCCATCAGCACAGTACCCAGCTGTGTTTTGTATAGGCCCTGGCACAGGTGACATTTTCTTACTGGGGAAGGATGGACCCAGGTCTCCTATGCCAGGGCTAGCCTACACTGGTTAAAGTCGTTGCTATTTCCACAGCACAAGCCACCAGCCTAATCAGTTCTCTAGGAGAATCTTTTGCATCAAAGAAGACTATAGACAAGAATTTCAAAGCAGTCATTGAGAATGATGGATTTGGGGTAAGAACATCCTCTAAATAGCAACCTATTTCCCTGGTTTGCTCCTGCACACCTTTCTCTCCATGACTGTTTATAGGGCATTCAGTGAGATTCTATGCTCAGATTCCAGATCTGACACACATACAATTTTCCTGACCGTGCCAACTGGTTCAGCTCTGGAGACTGTAGATCTACTAGCCTCAGAAACCTGGCTGTGTTCTGCAAGTGATCCTAGCATTAAAAGAACATGTGTCACTGGGTATGATAGTGCATGCCTGTAAATCCCAGCTCTCTAGGAGTGGAGGGAGACAGAGGATCATAGCCTAGGCAAGTTAGCAACCTAGCAAGATGCCGACTCAAAATTTAAAATATATATATTTTTGCTTTTTAAATATTTCCTTTTATTCTCAAACAAGGACTCAAAAAAGGACGTGGCTCTTTCAAAACGAAGTGACTCAATTCAGATCATTACTCTATATTTAAGTGCCGTCTTAAAGGTGGACATAAACAAGTGATCCCTGTTCACCTGTCACTATGCCAGCTACACAGCTAAGAGTTCAGATCTTAATTACACAACACTTTCTCTGTTACCTGAAGCTAAGACTGTCCTGGGACAAATAGGACAGGTAGAATTCTCAGGCAGCCAGCCATCGATGCAGCGGACATGAACCACAGAGCGGACCATTACACATGGGAACAAGGTAGTGAACAGTTTGTTGCCTGCTGTATATTCTGTAACACAAATGCTACAGGCTCTTTTGTTTTCACCAGAACTTCTCAGTGCCATGTTGTCAATCTGTTCTTTGGTGAATCCTCTGGGTTGGTTGCCATCATCTTCATTTAAAAGGAGAAACCAACCCAGACTAAGGAGGAATAAATTGCCACTTTTACCAAATGTGACCATGGTCCTACCTCAGTACTCTTACTTGGCACCGGTGATGGCTTCCTTCATTACTGCCTTTAAGCAACTCTGAGCTAGTTTCTGAACTAGCACCACTGGAGCTGGAACTCAACTGGAACTCGAACTGAAACCAGAACTGCTACCACCATTCTGTGACTCTCTCCTTTCCGTATTTCCACTTGAGATGGAGCCACTAGGTCCTGAATCTCTATCATTGTACATACAGTAGCTTAGCTCACTAAAACCTGTTATATTTGCCTTGATGTGCTCTGAATTGCAACAGATATGTTCTCACTAACAGATATGTTCTCAGCATTTAAGATTTTACAAATGAGAATCCTGAACCTTCTGACATCAGTTCTCATACATGCCAGCTCAGAACATGAAAATATATGTCTAAAACCTTGTTCACTTTCATAAATGACAGTGCTTTTGGCATCTGAGACCTCAGTTGAGTTCTGCTAGCTCTGCTGTCTTCAATATTCTGCAGGATGAACTCCTCTGACTTGAAAATCAAGGACTGTGGCTGGAGGTCCCTGCCTTCACCCTGTGCCTGAAGAATCTGCTCTTCGAGAGGCATTTCTTGTTCCAGAAGCTGCAAAATAAAAAACTCTACTTTGCAGTTCAGGTCCAGTTATTTGTTGTCTCAACAGCACCGGTTCCGGGCACTAGAACTTCCCATGGTCTTGTTTACTAAAGGGTGCTCAAAGTTTAGTAATGAGATACCATGATGAGATCTTGGTGGAATTTCAGGCCTTGGATGAAGAGGTGACCTATTTGTTTCAGCTCTGGTTCTGGTTATGATGGTCTGAGCTCCTGCTTCTTGCCCCCCTCTGATCTCTAGTAGGTGGAACTTCTCCTGTCAATGTTTCAGTTGTATTTCATTTTTACCTAGATGGACTTGCAGATGTTAATTCAGGCGGTGGATTTTCCACTTGCCTTTGGCTATGGTTCTCTGTAATTTTTCTCCTAGAACATCTTGAAGATTGCTCATTTTCTTTCTCTGGGTTTTGGCTTTTAGGTTAATGCTCTTCTTATCTCTAAATGAAATCTGATGCTGGGGATATAGCTCAGTGGTATAAGCACCTGCCTGGTAAGCACAAGTTGCCTGAGTTCAATTCCCAGTGCCACAGGGGGAAAAAAAAAAAAAGAAATGAAATCTGAAATCACTACTGTTTGATTTGTTCAGCTCTCTGGTCTCCAAGATTGGTTTCCTCTTTGTGCACTTCTTTTCCTATTGCCAGTTTACCAGACCATTAAAGAGTCACCATTAGACAGATGCATCACCTGAAGAGTCTCTGCCTGCTCTCCTCCCCCTGCCCCTGAGTTTTTTGGTGGGGGACCTTCTTTAATTTGCTGTTGTCTTCTTAGCAACTCTTCCTCAGTGCCTTCACCTGGGGTGCCTAGCAAATCTTTATCTCTCATAGGTCTGTAATATTCCTCACACGAGGTATTTACAAATTGACAGAAAGTTCCTCCCTGATCTGATTGATCCATCTGACTTCTCTGCTGTGCTGCAGACAGATCGCCACTTCCTTCTTCATGGAATCTGAGTTCTCCATCTTGATGAACAAGTGGAAAATTACTTGACTAATGACACAGTATTGAAAGCTGGTAAGTTGGATTTGAGTTTTCTTCACACTCTGGTTGGGTTTTAGCCTCAGGATCTGACTCAGCTAGTTGGGCCTCTGAGATTCTTCTGTGCCTCTCCTCCCACTGCCCCAATGTCTATGCTAACATCGCTCAGGCAGCCACTGTCTTCCCCACTGCTACCAATCTTGGCTGCTTCCAAGATTTAGATCTTATGAGTGGTGCTGCTATAAACATGAGTATGCATGGACCACTGTAAGTCTCTCCTGATTTGTTCACAATTAGCTTGCAAAGCTGTGTAAACAGACATCTTTGTGTTTTTGTTTTTGTTTTGTTTTTTTGCGGTACTGGGGATCGAACTCAGGACTCTGCGCTTGCTAGGCAGGCACTTATTCCACTGAGCTATATCCCCAGCCCAAACAGACATCTTTGTGAACACAGATCATGAAGCCTAGAGACCAATTACAGGAGCTGTATATTCTTGCAGCATTTCTTTGGAAGATTCTTCAAATTATCCACTAGCTACATTCCTTACTATATAGTCACTAAACCATAGAACAAGAATGATTCACCAAACAAACTTGTGCTTTCCTTTTTCTGATGTTTCGTTTAACTGGTTCATGCCTCTGAGTAACACTAGTATAATGATATTATCCCTTTAATGAGCAAATGGTGTGATTCTTTCCTGATGGCACTACCCTGAATTATGCCGTGCTTAAAAGCCATCTAGGACTTTAGGGAATACTCACTAATTTTTCTACTGCACACACTGTGGCCGTATTCAAAATGGATGAGCATAATTCTTAGGCTGTTTTTTTTTATCAGATTTCAATTCTTTTAATAAATCATAGCTCCCAAAAGGAATAAGCGTAGTTCGTTAGCAATGCTAGTGAAAACATCCTCTTTGGTAAAACTTACCAGTAGATCATTCCCTGGAGCAAAATGTTTTCAGTTGCTTTGTTTGCCAACTTTATTAGTGAAAAACTTTTGTGGTCTGGATTAGTAAATTGAATATAGTAGAGAGGAAAAGAGGGGGGAGAAAGAGAGAGAGAAATCATGCTTAGATAATTAATTATAGATTTTACATATATAGATTATATATATATATATATATATATATATATATATATATTTAGAATGGCTGTAAAAATATTCCAAAGCTTCAAGGATACTGAAAATGTTTTTTCCAATGATACTGGCATGAAACACTATTACTAGTAATTATTCTTCTGTCATAATATCTAGTACTGAGGCCTCTTCACGTTACCAAGTTTAAAGTGAATAGTTTGCCTGCTGCAGACTATAAATACAGTCAAGATTTAGAGCTGTGGATATAGCTCAGGGGCACAGTCCCTGCCTGACAAGCATGAGGTGGTGACTTCAATTCCCAGTACTAAAAAAAAAAAGTTTTGAACATCCAGCTCCTAAGGCTTCAGATGTGTGACTTCCTTTTTACACAAATCTAAGACATACACAATTTATCTTAATGCCTGGCTCATACATAATCCATATCAGATGAACAAATGACTTGATAAATGAGGCTTTTGAGACCATTGACTAAGCTGTTATTCTGTTATAACTGTCAGGTTTCTTCTTTGAGTAACTTTTTTTGCCATTATGGAAATGGGTGAGAACCATCTGAATGAAAATAAATGCAGGCTATGTATGCAGAACTTGGGACAAGAAAGGAGAGCATCACAGTCACTTGTATATTGCAGAGTCTCAAGGACAGGGGAGAGGGAAGACTTTAGAGTTAAAAAAGATTTTTTAAAAAAGCTGGGCATGATGGCGCATACCTACAAACCCAGTACTTCAGAAGCAGAGGTAGGAAGTTCCGGGCCAGCCCAAGGTGATAGATATAGCAAGTCCCAGACCAGCCTGGATGCTGGGGCAGGATAACTAGATATCCAGGGCATTTTATATGATTGATTTGAGAATATATTTGGCTTTCTCTGGTTGGTCCTGAATTAGAAGGGCAAACATTAGGGAAGCTGGCAGTGATGGAGCAAGTCCAGGTCCTTCTAGGCCGGTTGCTGCAGAAGAGCTGGTTTTGCCTTCCTGGGCTGATTGCTGTAGAGTCCTGTTGTCGTATACAAGGGCTGATCAAAAAAACTGTGCATGTGTTTAAAGTTTTAAAAATCATGGTGATTCATTAAGTAATCCTCCTCAAAATATACTCTCCTTCATTTCAAAGACATGTAGCCCATCATTCCTGCCACTTTCTGAAGCAGTTCTGGAAGTCTTCTTTCCTGAGTGTCTTTACAAGATGGGATCAAAATACAGCGAATGCTGCTGCCAAGTGCCAGTCAGTGGGAAAAAGGGCTCATAAAGACACCGCAGTTTGTCCTCACCTACCTGGCTCCTTTCCAAAGTCAAAATGACCATCAAAAGTCAATATTTAAAGTTGACTCAGGACACTGAGGCAACCAGGACAGCACAGCTGAAGACTTAAGGAAAGAGGACTTCTGGTAAGTGCAGAAAATGGCAAGAACAGCAAAGTAAGTGTATCTGAAGTAAGGAGAACTATTTTGAAGGCTATTAATGGCAGCGTGTTTTTTACTGCAATAATTTTAAAATTTAATCATTCATTATATTTTACAATCACACTGAGCATAGTCCAGCCATTGTCTATGTGGATCTTCAGACTCTCATCATATATAACAGTAATTTCTTGAATTACTTTCTTATCCCAGTTCCTTTTGATATCTTAACCTCTAGTGGCAAATCTTAAAATAGATTTACCAACCTATTAAAATCCACTCTTAAAAAGTATAATGGGGGTCCAAGTGCGGTGGTGCATGCCTTTAATCCTAACACTTGGGAGGCTGAGGCAGGAGGATGACCACGAGTTTGAGGCCAGCCTGGGCTACACTTCAGTTGAAGTCAAGCCTGAACTAACACTCTGTCTCAAAAAAAAAAAAGAGTGTAGGATAGAAGATTAATTTTGATAAGTACATGTGCTTTTTGCAATTCTAGTTTTTAATCATAAACAGAAATCACTTTTTTGTTTGATTTGTTTGCAGAACTGGGAACAGAATCCAGGGTCTCATGTGTCATAGGCAAGTGCTCTACTGCTGAGATACATCTCAACCCAAGGTACAGAATTTGAAAATCTATAAATTTATTTAAAAATATGCCCCCCCAAAGCATTAGCACATAAACAATGGCATTAATACTGAATACAAATGAACAGTGACCTTACCTAGGGTTTGTATAAATTTAGAAGGGAAAAACTTGCCGTTTTTACTCTCCACGGCTCTTCTATTTGTTTCCAGGAATTTTAGGTGCTCATCCACATACTAAAGTTGGGAAGGTTCTGAAGTTTTTAAAACTGTCTCTAAGCAAAATCACATTTCCGCCTTCCAAGAGAGAACTTTGCAGAGCCCCAGAGGAGAGTGTGTGCTGTCATTACTCTGGTCCTTTGACGGGCCACTTCCTCCGGCTGTTTTACTCTCCAGGAGGGCTGGTGCACAGCAGCCACAGCAGCATGTGGCAGTAGCAGTTGGAGTAGCTGGAGTTGTGGTTCTTGGGTTTGTTTGATTTTGAGATGAGGTCTTGCTACGTAGCCCAGGCTGGCCTTGAATTTGTGGTGATGCTCCTGCCTCAGCCTCTCTGGTGCTGGGATAACACGTGCACCAGCACACCTGGCGGAACTGTAGTTTAATCTGATTCTTTTTGTCTGTTATAGAATTCAGTGTGGCACAGAAGTCAATATGCATCACCACACTCACTTTGTAAGTGTAAAAATAATCTTTGTTGTTCATCAACTTCTTGCACATAAATAATTTTAAAAATCAAAGGGTACGACAGACCTTATAGTAGTAGTAAAAAAAAAAAGTAATTACTTGCTCTTTTGCACTGTTCCCATCTCATTCCGGAGGGAAATTTTTCATCCTTTCAGCTGTTTCTTCCAGAATTTACACCAATATGACTAAGTAATGCAGAAGAGTGATGCTTTGTGCAGCAAAACAATCGATGTAATCAGTTGATTTTCTACTAAGAGAGGTGAAGATTTTAGTTTACTGATCCCATCCACCAATTGCAATTAAATTTGTTGTTGTTGTTAAATCAGTGTTCATTACCACCTTGTTTCCATTGCTACAAAAGTATGGTACTTTTGAGAAAAATGCTGGCTACATTTTCTTTCTTACACAATTTAATTTTCAGAAGTGATTAGTTCATACTCAGACAGCCCTCAAAAGCCCTTCTTGGTCCAATTTTCCTTGTGGGCAAACCTGTAAAGTAGTTCGTTGGGTTCACACTTCTCTCTTGGCTCCCATCTAATCAGAGCTACTTTCCAAGTCCTTCTATCCAGCTAGAATCCCGAAATGATTTCAATCCAGCGTCCTGGGAATTCCCTCACCTAGTTCATGTGGGATCCTTTGTTTCTCCAGTCTATGTTCTCTGTCTTGGTTTCTGCCCTGTTTTGCTAAAGCATATTTATCCACAGGTTCTCTAAAAGAGGCATGTGTGAGAAAGAATTTTTTAAAGATGCTGAACAAAAAATTTTTTCCTTTTAGTTTCAACCAGACTGATAATCTGTTTGGACAAATAACCCCAATGGAAAGAATTTCTCTTTCGAATTTTAAATATATTGCTTCACTGTCTTCTAACTTCCAATGCTTTTGAGAATTCTGATCCCCTTCTGAGTCTTTGTACATGAAAATTCTTTTCTTTCTGGAAGTATTTAGAAACTACATTGCACTGTTGCATGATGGTATATTTGGTGTGGATATTTTTACATATATTATTGCTGGTGTTCACTAGGCCTTTTTTGATTTGTAGTCTACCTTTCAGTTCTGATAAATTTCTTGTACTGTTTACTCTTTAATTTTTTCTCCTCTTTTCCAGAATACCTACTGTTAAGTGGCCCTTGTTGACTACACCTGTCATTTTCATATAGTATTTTCTTCTTAATCTCTATCTTTCTCCCACGCCTCATTTCTCTTTACCTCTCTTTCTTTCTGTCTTTACTGGGAAATTTCCTAGAATTATCTTTCAACCTTCCATTGGACTTTGTGTTTTGTTTTTCTTTTTTTTCCCAATAACTTTCTCTTCCTTTTTGTTTATAGCCTCCTCTTCTTAAGTCATGGATACAGTAACTTCTCTGAGAGTGTTAATTATAATTTTCAGAATATTTTGTATAGTCTCTGCATTGTTCTGAACACATTTTATCTGAGTTTCAGGGTTTTTTTTTTAAATCCTTGATCTTAGCCAAAAGGCCAAGAAGCAATTGGGGTTTTTGTTATTGGTGTGTTTGTTTGTTTCCTCTAGATTAGGTTGCAAGGTCTGTGGGTGTGAAAAGAGCTTGCTGACTGGTCGTCACTCTTGACAGGTAATAAGGTGATCAGGCTGATAATTTTTAAGATGCAGTTTTATTGAGCTTTAATTCACACTCCTTATGACTCACTCATTTTTAGGGTACAACTCGGTGGTTTTTAGTACATTTAGTATATTGATTTTCATTAAAGGATAAACCCTCACCCCTTAGCATTCAACTCTCATAATCCTCCTGCCATGGGCAATGTCTAACCTACTTTCTGACACTTGAGATTTTGCCTATTCTGGAAATTTAATTAAGTGGAGTCATCTGATATGTGGTCTTTTGTAGCTGGCTTTGTCACTTAACATATTATCAAGGTTCATCCATCTTGTAGCATTTGTTAGTAATTCCTTTCTCTTTGCATTGTGGAGTAATATTCCTTATATGGACATACCATGTTTTATTTACTTATTTATTTTGTTTTTTCGGGACAGGATCTTGCTATGTAGTTCAGATTGTCCTTAAAGTAATTATGTAGCCCACCTTGGTCTCAAACTTGCAGCAATTCTCCTGCCTCAGTTTCCCAAGTGCTGGGATTACAGACATGCACCACCATGCCTGGCTGGACATACCATATTTTAATTTTCCATTCATCAATTCATGGACATTTGTGTGGTTTTCACTTCAGTTATTATGCTTAGTGCTGTATAAGCTTTTGAGCAGACTTCTGCTTAGAGTTCTCTCTGGTGTACTCCTAGGAGTGGAACTGTTGCACCATATAGTAAGTGTAAGTTTAACTGCGAGAAAATGCCAGCCTATTTTCCATAGTGAATGTACTATATTTCATCCTCATCAGCAATGCATGAGGATTCTAAGTCCCCCACATTCTGTTGATGATAATCCTCTATTTGTTATGGTAATAACAGGTAGGTCCTAACAGATACGTCTTTTGCTTCTAGCCTTCTTGATGGGTGTCAGGTCATAGATCATTATGATTTTCATTTTCATTTTCTTTATGGTTCAACCTAACTTTTGCTGTGAAATTCCCAACTATATGTATCTATTGATCTTTATTTTGAGATACTTCAACTATTTTGTCTGAAGTGTACTGGCCAACTATAGCTAGGAAGAGAAAAGGAACTCATAAACCACTTTCTGTATGTCTGATAGTTCCAAAATCTAGAGTTTCTCTTGTTCTGCAATAAGTAAAACTCTTATCTTTTGGAAGAATAGGGGAGGGTGGTCACCTCACCTGCCTGAGTATGAGGGAGCCTGGGTGTCTAACATTCCCTAACATAGGTAGTTAGACATCTGCTTATTTTCAACTTCCACCCCACCATATCTAGCTATACTTCATTGTATTAATTCACTTTCCATCGCTATGAGAAATACCTGAGGTAAGTCAACTTACAAGAAAGAAAAGATTATTTTGGCTCATAGTTTAAAAGGGTCCAGTCCATGACTGTTTGGCTCTCTCTGACGCTTTGGTCCTGCCGTGGCAGTGTACGTCTTGGTGGGAACACATGGCAGCCAGGAAGCCAAAGGAGACAGGAAGGGTCTGGCACCTCAGGGTTCCCTTTCTTCTTCCTCCTGATGGCCCCAGCTCCAGAGGTTCTACCACCTGCCAGTAGCACCACAGGCTGGCAGCCAAGGCTTTCGGAAACATTACACACGCAAACTATAGCACTCATCTTCAAAAGAATCTAGAGTCTCAAGTTCTTTAGCTCTTCAAGACAATGTATTTGATTTTTTATTTTTAGATTTAAACATTAAGAAATAGTTCAAATATCCACAAAGTACACGGAATTAATAGAGCATACCATTTTGTATTCTTCATGCACAATTAACATGTTAACATGTATATTACACATACACACACTCACATACATAATAGTCCCTGACTTACGATGTTTTGCCTTTCTAGCCATGCAAAAGTAGCACTCATACTTGGGAGTTTGAGCAGTAACTGTTTCCTGGATTCATGAGAGCCCTACGCTATCCTACGTGATAACTCTCATGATGCTGAAGTTTCCAGTCAGGCATACTTCTTTCATGAGGACAAACGACAGGAAATATGTCACCAGAAACTTTTAGATACAGATATTCGATAAATTACAGGAGATGTTGCACTTTATCATAAAATAAGTTTTATTTTAGATGATTCTACCCAATTTAGGCTGAGTTAAGTATTCTTAGCATGTTTAAAGTTGGCAAGGCTATGGCATAATGCTTGGCACCTTAGAAATATTGAATCCTAACTCATACTGCCTACTTACAATCGCCTCATCGGGACGTAATTCCACAGTAAATTGATGATGATGATGATGATGATGTGTGTGTGTGTGTGTGTGTGTGTGTGTGCACTTTCACAAATATACATGTGTGTGGTTTTCCCCTTATTTTTTTTTAGTACTTGCATTTTCCAAATTTCTCCATCCCCTGAACAAGGATTTTAGACTTGAACAGTTCTATATCTAGTCTCTATCTTGTTGGTGTTTATTAAACATTTTTATTTTCACTAAGGATAGAGGAACGAGTTTCTTCTTGTTCTAGTATTTTGAGATTGACTTTCTGAGAGAAAACAAAGAATAGACATATACAGTAGCTTTATTTTGTGTTCTTGGACCCAATCTTCTCTAATTTATTATGTCAGCATTCAGTTAAATATTTGTTCCTTCTGTATATTTTTAACTACTTTATTCACCTTTATAAGTAATTGGTAAAGCTCCCCCCTTTCTAATTATTAATTTGTAATTATTATTATATTACTCCTCACAACTTCCTTTTGGCTTGCCTTTATTTATTCATGTGGTAATTTGCAAATTCAAGTGATATTGAACTTAGGAAATTTTTTCAGTATGTTTTGAAAGCATATTTGGAAAAGTTTCTTCATCTACAGCTTAATTTTTTATAAAAGGTAGAGGGTGTTTAAATCACAAATAATCTCAACTGATAAAATTATCTTAGAGGAAATTAATCTAATCTAAAGGAAATTTAAATAGAAAGTAAGATTTAAAAGATTCTTTGTTGTTTGCAGTTCTTTCTTGAGTATCAAATAAAAGGGAATACTAGAGGAAGTTAGGGTTATACAACATTAGAAACAGGGAAATTGCAGCTCTGGTAAGTGTCATTTCCCTCAAATGAAAAGCTGGAACAAAAGTCTTTATTCTGGAAGGTTGTGACATCAGCCCACTCAATCCATGTCCAATTAGGAAAAATCTTTTGGTTTCTTTTGTTTATCAGAATTCTGTTAGGCTACATCTCAGAAATGGAATACAAATGACCTCTTACAATTCTAAAAGTATTTCTTCCAGTTCTAGTTATGTTCCCAGGTTTGTGGTCTCTGGCTAGAAAAGGATAGATAACCTGGCTGAGAGGTCCTACCCACAGCTTACTTGAATGGATGTTAGTAATCCTTCTGGTGGGGGAGGGATGAGGAGGCTGTCTCAGGTAAGGAAATTTTAATATAATCCCAAGGACCTCAATATAAGATCCTATGGTTCTTTCAGTACCCCAAGTTCTTCAAGAGCAGAGAGGCAAATTTGTTTAAACTTAGAAATAAATATATCTTTAGAAAAGTTTACTAGTCCTAACACAATCCCTTCAACACCCCCCCCCCCCCCGCACCTCCTAAGCTGTAAAAAGAAGATTGATTGCTCCTGACATGCTGGTTAGTAGTTTTCTGCTGTCAGGGGAAGTTCTTTGATAATTGTGTGTTGACACTGTCTGGGATCTCTTCTGGAGTTTATTTCACATGTCTGTCAAACAAGGAGAGGGCACCAGATGGTATTTAAGGGTCCTTCTAGTTCTGACATCCCCTGCCTCTATAAACCAGTCATTTATACTCAAGGATACTTGTTCAGGGTAAAGGAAAGAGAGAGGGTGTTTTAAATAAACACATTTGCAATTAATTTTTTAAAAAATCCATTTCATTTAGTCATGATATTTAAGCAGGATGTGGATATTTTTCTTTAAGGTGAGAGGCAACACTACTATGTCTTGATTTTTTTTTTTTTTTTTTGAGACACTATGTAGTACAGGCTGGTCTTGAACTTACTGTGTAGCCCAGGCTGGCCTCAAACTCACAGTGATCCTCCTGCCTCAGCCTCCCGAGTGCTAGATTAAAGACATGTGCCGCCATGCCTGGCAACATTCCTATTTCTGTCAAAATCATCTCCAGTGTTAAAGGCCTTCAAATATCAGGTAAATATATAAACAGAGTAGTCTGTTACTTCTATTTTATCTAAATCTCTCAACCTCTCTTTTTTCTCTTTAGTCTCTCTGAGCCTTTCTATGTTTCTTTCTCTACTGTTTTAACACATATTTACACTTTTAATTTTTAATTCAGAAAGGAGCCAAGTACAGAAAAGCCCATGTTGACTAATGGTAAAAACAACAAACTAATGCTCAGTCCCAGCTCTGTTAGCAGCTAACTGTGGTGTCCTAAGTTATTTCCTTCCTTCTCACTTTGTGTCCTCTGTAATGTGAAAGAACATAACCAATAAGTTTACAGGTTTCTGAGAGATAAAAATGAGTTCATCTATCTTTGAACACTATATGGAAGCCTATATTAATCTAAGGGCACAAGATCCAATGGGAAGCAATTATTAGATTTATATCTACCTAGAGGTTATAATATAGAAATTTGGTGGATCCAGTGTGTGAGTTCAATGCCTGATTGCCTGTCATAGAGATGGGCAGTTGGTCTCATTTTAAAGGGAATCAGTTTCAATGTGTGCCTTTTACTCTGGTAAACATTAACCATGAGAAAGATGTCAGTCTTAGGCCTCCCTTATCTGGGTGGAATCAATTCTTGATTAAGTGGTACTTCTTTGGGTTATACCTCAATGTTCCCCCAGGAACCTCATGTGCCCAGAGGTGAGAAAGTGATTGGATTACGGGGGCTTATAGCTGATTAGCTGTCAGGAAGTGGGGCCTGGTTGGAAGAGGTGGGTCACTGTGGGATGCCCTGGAAGGTGATAGTTCCCTTTCTTGCTCCCTCCTTAACCCTTTTTGCTTCCTTGCCGTGCTGTGAGCAGTTTCCCTTCCACCATGTCTCACTGCCATACTGTCCTGCTGTGGAGTTAGCAGACTCTAGACTGAAGCCTCTACAAACTGAGCCAAAACAGACCTCTCCTCCTGTAAGCTGGGCGTATTGGGTCTTTGTCTCAGTGGTAAGAAAACTGACAAAACCAACAGATTTTGGCATTGGAACAGAGGGGTTATCACTGTAACTATACTTGACCATGTGGTTAAGATGTCATCGGAACCTGTTTGAGGGAAGGGTTTTAAAAGATTTGGCATTGCTGGATGGAGAAGCAGACCTACAATGCTGTAAGCCAAGCTTAATGGGAGATTTTGGTAGAAGCTCAGAAGACAAAAATGCTGATAAAATGCACAAGATGTGTGTGTGTGTGTATATGTGTGTGTGTATAGAGAAGAGAGAAGAGCAACATAGAAGACAGATAAATAGGAAATAAAGAGACTTTCAAATAGTCCCCCAAATTTATCAATCTTGTTTCAAAATATTTTAAGATATATGCTAATCTGTTTCACTTATATTACTAGTTTCTTTTTTTCCACTGAAAAGAAAATTTTGTCCTTTTAGTTGTTTGTTTCTTCTTTGTAAGAGATTGTCTTTTTTTGTCTAGGACTTATACTCTCACTAACATTTTGGTCATCCTTTTAAAATCATAGTACTTGGTATATTAATCATTGTTATTTTCTAATTACTTTGTTATAAAAATTGTTTTAATACAGAAGTTAAAAGCCAGGCTCAAAGCTAGGTGTGGTGGTGCACACCTGTAATCCCAGTACTCAGGAGGCTGAGGCATGAGGATTGCCAGCCTGAGATACAAAGTGAGTTCAAGGCCAGCATGAACTACATTGTGAGATTCTGTCCCCAAAAGACAATAAAAATTAAAAAGCCAGGCTCAGAAGGTTTCAACTGGGGATAAGAACTCTACTGGTAGTTGGAATCCAGCCATG
Organism: Dinomys branickii; assembly: GCA_004027595.1. Lineage (NCBI taxonomy): Eukaryota > Metazoa > Chordata > Mammalia > Rodentia > Dinomyidae > Dinomys > Dinomys branickii. The sequence continues at coordinate 40,784 of PVLD010011297.1, forward strand.
TGTGTTATGCTCTGGAAGAAAATTTCTCTTCATTTTGTTCATGTCCTAAGACCTTGCAAAAGATTGAGATAAAGGGCAGTGAACTAATTAATCTAGCAGAAGAATTTTCTAGGCAGCCCAACATTCAGGCTGTGGCATGGGATACCGTAGGGGCTCTTAGCAGGTTAATACTGAAAACTGAGAGCAAAATACCCATTTAAAAATTTTTGGTTTTGCTATAAAATGCCTGTAAAAATGGAACAAAGGAGAATTTGGTTGCTGAAAGATTAGCATGAAAAAGAAGCCAAGCAGTTTGAATCAGGACAATAGGAAAAATGGCTTAAGGGCATGTCAGGACTCAGAAAGGCTTCACCCTTTGCAGAGTTGTATCTGTAAAAGTGTAAGACATTGCTTTGAGAAGAAACCCCCAGAGGACCAAGATCCAAAACAGCAGCCTAGAGAATTTGTTCCCTAGAACTTGGTTCACATAGCTCAGCCATCGAGGTATAGGGTGACCTCTGGAGCCATGGGCCAAGAAGACCTGGCTACTGCTCAAGCTGGCAGCAGATGTTACCATCATCCACATAATGCTGGTTTCACACCATGCAGAATGCAAGAGTTGTGTGGTCAGGATGCTTCCCTCCAGATTTCAGAAGAAGGCCTAGGAGGCCAAGCATTGTGCCCAAGACAGCAATGTGTGAAGCTGTGAGAGTGAAGTTGAAAGTGCAGAGCAGAGCCCAGGAAGTTGAAAAAGACAAAGACATGGAACATCTGAGGAAAGCCACAAGGAATGGGCAAAGTCAGATCAAGAAAGGGCTACAGTCACTGGCAATGCCGTAGGGACAGGGCCACTCGAGCCCTTTGTAGTTCACATGTTGTCACCACAACTTGCTCTGGGTGCTGCACATACAGCTACAGGATTTAATGTTTGCTCTGCTGGGTGTTGGTCTTGCTTTAGTCCCTTTGGTTTCTATCCCTCTATTCCTCCCATATGGAGTAGGAATGCTTATCCTGTGCTATTCAGTACCTGCAGTGCTTAGTTTTCTTTTTTATTTTTACAGGGGCTCACAGCTAAGAGTTTGCCTTAGGACTTTGGCAACTCTTGAGAGAAAGATTAAATGCATTTTACATAAAGTCTATACATTAATCCCCTGGGGATTAGAGGTGGAATGTTATGGTTTATATGTAGATGTTCTCCAGAGCGTCATGAACTCATAGGTGGCGCTTTTGGGGAGGTGATTAGACTACAGGAGTTTATAGCTGATTTGCTATTAAGCAGCTCACCAAGGATGTGGCCTGAAAGTGTTTGTTTTCCTTCCCAGATCCTCCCTTCACTTTCTGCTTTTTGTCTGTCACAGCATGAGTAGCTCTTTGCCAGACCCTTCCACCATGCTGCTTCTGCCCACAGCTGACTGACTATGCAAGGACTGAAACTTCTAAAATGTTAGCCAAAACTGGGCATGGTGGCTCTTGCCTAGAGTTGCAGCATTTGGCAGGCTGAGGTGGAGGACTGCCATGAGTTCAGGGCCAGCCTGGACTACATAGTAAGACACTGTGTCAAAACAAAAACCCCAAAATGTGAGCCAAAAGAAACCTCTGTCCTTTAAATTGTGGGTGTTGGGTATTATATTACAGCAATGAAGAAAGTGACCAAGACAGTACTAATACCATTTCAGTGTTCAGCAGGCTAACGTTTCAAAGCCTTAGAACTTTGGTCCCAGAGGTCATTTAATTAAACCTATCTGCTAATCTCTGACAAGGAATCCTGCTGGGTTTCTTCAACTTCCTCCTAATAAGCAACTCCTACCACTTTGAAGCACATCTCTGGAATACCAGAAAGTTCTGACAAATCAAGTTAGGGGAAAACTTCCTGAGTCCCTTTATCTTTCATCTACTAGTTATAGTTCTGTTCCTAGGACCTTTTAAACTGTTTGGAAACTGAAGCCAAGCTCCTAAGAGCCCTTTTTTCCCCCAGTGAAATCACCCTAGACTTTACAATTGTTCCTCCAGGATAAAGTTTTATATCCCCAGTTGCTCTGCTCTCTTCTTGCCAGATCCTGTTTTATCTTTGTTTTTTCTGTTTTGTTTTGTTTTTTGTTTTTTTTTTTCCGGGACCGGGGATCGAACTCAGGGCCCTAGTGCTCAGCGGCAAGCACTTAGCCCACTGAGCTGTACCTCCAGCCCTGTTTTTTCTGTTTTTGTTTTTTGTCTTTTTGAGACAGGATCTCACTATGCAGTTCAGGCTGGCCTTGAGCTCACATTGTAGCCCAGGCTGGTCTTGAACTTGCAACGATCCTCCTGCCTCAGCCTCCCGAGTGCTGGGATTAGACAAGTGCCACCACACCTGGCTAGAGATCCTGGTTTATCTACATCTCTTTTCAAGTGTGCTGTCAGAAAACATTACCTGCGCTCTCCTGGCAACCTGACCACTATGGTCACTTCCATCATACTTGACGCCGTTTTTCTTGCGATCTAAGCTTGCATAAACCTTTCTGACAGCATCACATTGCTTTTGTGACTCTCTTGGCACAGGTGGTGTGCTGCTACTCTGCTAGACCAAAAGCTAAAGATGCACCAATCTGGCAGGACCTGGGCATCTCTAAAGAACATAGGCTGGAGCCTGCAAAGGGAGAGAGGACAGAGACAGAGCTGTGGAGCTTCAGGGGCAGCTTGGCTAGAAGGATGGTTGGGAAGGAAAGGTTTGGTGTTGACAGACCACATTTTTTTGAGATCGGATCTCTGACATCTCAATAAAAAGATGAGAGATTTGAGCCTTTCTTTGTGACTCCTTTTAAACTGTTCAAAGGAAAAGTCAAACTGGATCTAGAATGTAATATGAACAGGCTTTAACCACTAGTATCTTGCAGTAGTAACTTATTGAAATATATATAAATGTATGTGTTTTAAATGACGAGACTGGAAAATAATCAGCTCCTACATTAGGCCCTATGTACTTATCTGCACAATGCAAGAAAGATTTGGAGAAAATAAAAGTTTGGGAAAATACAGATTGCTGTTTTCTGTTATAATAATGTGGTAGCCAGTCTTCAAGATAATTCTTACTTTCTGGTAAGAATATATCCTTGAAACTGGTGTAGAAATGATGGAATGTTCTATGGTCTGAATGTTCTATGGTATGTTCAGATTTAGTATGTTGAAATTTTAAGGTGATGATATTAAGAGGTGGGGCCTTTGCGATGTTAAGCCATGAAAGGGATCACTGTTGGTGCATCAGTTTTAGGCTTGTTTACCTCCAGCAATAAAGCTCATTTATAAACTAGCTACTTATGGTAACTCATAGGGACTGAGACAGTGTTACTTCTGCAAGCAGGTCATGAAAGATACTGAGGTTTTGCTTTGCCCTCTTGTGTCATTTTTTCCATCACCATGTCATGAAGGCACTTGAGGCATCAAGCAGCCCTACAGGAAGGTCTTCGTGGTGAGAACCTGAGGCCTCCTGCCAACAGTCAGCTTTGACTTACCAGCCATGTGAATGAGCCGTCCTGAAAAGCCCTCCCTGTTGGAAGCTTCAGTTAAGTCTTCAGCTGTCTGCAGCCCTGGTAGACAGCTTGACATCAAGATTATAAGACCCAGAGCCAGAACCAGCCAATCAAGCTGCTCCTGCATTCCTGGCCCACAGAAACTGTGAGGTATTTATTGTTGTTTAAGTTACTAAGCTACTATTTTAAGCTCCTAAACTTTTGAGAAATAAATAACACAGATGGTTAGGAAGGAAGAATGAAAATAGTACTGGTCCTTCACCCTAGGCCTGGACCCGTCTTAGCCCCTAACAGTAGAATCAGTGCTATAGCACATTCAATGTTCATTCCTGCTTTTGGACATCCCTGCCAACCAAAGAGCATCGTCATAGAGGGTTACAGAAGAGAAAGACTCCTCCTTTTTGTCTTTAGGATAGGATAGGATAGGACAGGAACAACACTGAGAACTTACATAATTTTTTTAGTTCCCAGTGGCCCCTGGGAGAGGTTCTTTGGCTTTTGTCCATGCTATGGCACTTCCAATCCTTGACAGCAGAGCTTGGATTTTATTCTACCCCCACTGCCTAATACACAAATGAATGATATCCGTGGGAGAACAAACATCCCTCCCTCCTTTTGAATTTTAAAGAAATTCTATTCATCAATGAAGCCTCAGTAACACCATGCACATCATTTTCACTGTTAAATAACCCACATCTCTCTATTAAGTTTATTTCTTTTAGGAGCTCATCCCCTTTTGACTCTTTCATCTCAGTTCCCCTGTGCAATGTTAATTCAACTGTTGCTCGATTCCAACAAGCTTGATCCAGCAAAGCAGAGAGATTTGCTTGTGGCACACCAACATATATTATGTAGTTGTCCAAAATCCTAGTCGGCTGAAGTTAGGAGATCCAGGAAACCAGGTTTTGGGCAACAGTCATTGATTAGTCAATATGGCATTGGGCAAGTTGCTTTCCCTTTCTGGACCTGTGGATCTCCCTGACCTCTAGAGTCATTTGGGTTCTCACAAGTTAGGATTCCACGGTGCAATTCAAAGTGAAACCCGGTTGTCAGCGTACCTCTGAGGTGCTGTCAGCTTCCACTGCAAAGCTTCTTGGGCTTTCTTTTGTTGGGCCAAGGATGCAGACTCAGTGAAAGGCTGTCAGGTTGATCAGAATCTTTCCGTTTCAAAAGACGGTTTCCATTGGGTCACTAACTTCAGATAACCCTGGACAAATTTTTCTCCTGGACCTCGGCAGGAAAAGGAGGTCCTTATTAGAAGTAGCTCGAAGACCCCAGAGAGCTTTCCGAGATAGCCTTCTATAGCCTGGGAGGTTTGGCCTCAGAGCAGTCCCTCACCACTAGTAGTTCCGCTCAGAGGTGCAGGAAACGTAACTAGCCGCGCTCAGCTCAGGAGGTGGCGGCAACAGGTGAGCTCTTAAAGGGGTCACCAAAACTTGGGTAACACCCAAGAGGATGGCTGATAGAGGACGCAGGTGTGGCGGAATGAATGCAGAATGAATGCAGGAGCGTATGAATGAACGAACTTTCTCTCCCCACCCTTAAACACGTTCGTACTTGTAATTAGTAATTTAGACGTTAAAACCCTCTACTAAAATCCTCCGATCTTCAAACAAATCAAGTTAACTAGTCTCCCCTGCCCTTCTTTCACGCAACCTCTTAACACCTTTTACTAAGAAGCAAACGGTAACTTAAAAAAAAAACAGTAAAGTGGAAGGCCACGTGGAGATCCCCTTTCCTGAGCTCCCCGCCCTTCTCGGCCCTGACGTGGGTGGCTCCGTCAGCGCAAGTCTGCTTTCCCCGCTGGCGAGCCTCCCCGGGGGCGCCAGGAGCTCGTCCAGTCTTGGAGTAGGAAACTGCACGTGGTCCGTGGAGTTAGGGGACTCCTGGATCTAGTATGAGTGGTCACGCCTCTCTTTACACTGTTCGGATCGCCGCTAGCTCAGACCTGCAGAACATCCAGGTGGGTGGTAGGCTCGCGCGTGGCAAAGTCACGCTGTCCCGGGGCAACCCCTGACCACCTGTAGAGTCGGCGTGTCAGTTGCCTTGTCCTCAGCGCCGCTTAGTGCCTGAAGCTTCAGACGAGGTGCTCCTCTCCACACACTCTCGGGCTACTCCTGCAGGTTCCCCAGCCCCCTCCCGCGCTTCCTCCCCTTCGCAATCCCCGGGTAGCAGCTCCAAGAGCCCGGGGCTCGGCGCGAGCCGCCTCCTCACTTCTCATTGGCTGAGAGCGCGGGGAGGGCGTCACGTGGGCGCGCGGCAGGCCAGCTTCGGGGACGCCATCTTGGCGGAAAGTTTGGGGGGAGAGCGGCCGGGGGTGCGGAAGGAGGCGAGGTTCCTGGGGGTGGGGCGGCCCGGAGGCGAGAGGGAGTGTGGGGCTACGGGCCGTGGTGACCTAGCAGGCCGCGGCGGCAGCCGAGGAGGAGCAAGAGGCAGCGGGGGTGCGGCCGCCGCGAGGAGCTCCTCCCCCGTCCCTTCACCCCGTCGACGGCGCTGCTCGGCCCGGGGCGGGGCGGGGGTACGTGGAGCCGGGCCGGACGGGGGAGCCGCTTGGAGTCTGGCCGTAGCGCACCCCGGCGCTTGCTCCCGCCACCCGCGGGAACTTTGTGGCCGCGCCGCAGGTGTGGGGGCTGGAGGAGGTGTGCATGTGGGGCGCGAGGGCGTCGCGGAGAACGGCCGCGGTCCTGTCCGGTCCCTGGCGGAGTGGCCCGGAGAAAGAGGGCAAGGAGCAAGGCAAGCGAAGGGAGCGGGCGAGCGGGCGGGGTGGAGCGGGGCGGGGCGGGGGGCTCGCGCGGCTGAGACCCTCTTTGAGCGCTTTGGTTGCAGACTGGGTTGGGGCGCCAGCCATCTACCCGTCCCCCAGAGCAGGTGGGGAGACTGGGTACTTACCTAGGCCGGTGCGGCGGGTTGTGGAGGGTCTCTTCCAGGCTCCTTAGTGCTCTTTGGGGAGGGGGACGCTTTGGAGGAGAATTTGGAAGCGGACTTGTTCTGCTGCAGATCGGCCAGGCTGCTCACTCCTAGGAAGCAGTTTTTTGTGTATTGACACTGCTGGGCTTTGAAGCTCCTCTTCCTTTCACTTAGAAAACTTTGGAAGGTGGGCTTTTCAACTAGGGCTGTGAGTTTTCTGGTTGGAAGAGGTAAGGGCAATCGTACTTTAGTCACGATGCGATTCTTTAGTTCTTTTTTTCTTTTCTGTTTGTTTATTTGAAGGTGTGTGAAATTCTTCCTGATTTCTGGAGAAAAATGCCGGTCCGGAAGCAAGGTAAAAATTTATTTCAGAACTCGTGTGAATGTTGCTTTCTTTTCCATTGTATGTCAGTTTTGTGATTTTTTTAAAACGTTTGTGAAACTGATGAGATAGCCACGTCCTACCTTTACTACTACGATCATCTCATAGCTCTTGAGAAGATGGAAACAATCAAATTTGTGTTAAACTTACTTTCATGATGACATCTCTCCAGTGATTAGAGAAAGTCCCCTCTCCCGTGTCTTTTTAAAAACTGAATTGGTGTAGTAGTATTTCACTTTGTCATTTTTACTGAGCACTTGTCAGCAGCTTGGGTACTAAGAACTGATGTTGGACTATAAAGCAGTGTAGATAATTTGCTTTTGCCTATCATATAATCTGAAACTAGGTTGCTAATACTTGGATCAAATGTTTTTTTTTTTTTAACTATTGTAAACTACCAGTCCATATTTATTACAAGCTGCTTATCTGCCTCCTTTTTCTATAGTAATATATTTTTAAGTTTTTCTTTGTACTTCTAGGGAATATGTGTAGTGACCATTGTGACAGCATTTACCTAGAGGATTTGGGAACTGTTTGGATGTCTTGCAAAGTCATCTGCGGTAACATATAATACTTTGTTGTAAATGTACGCACTTTTCACTAGTCTTCTTTTCTTCTAGATACCCAGAGAGCGTTGCACCTTTTGGAAGAGTATCGTTCTAAACTAAGCCAAGCTGAAGATAGACAGCTCAGAAGTTCCATAGAACGGGTTATTAACATATTTCAGAGCAACCTGTTTCAGGCTTTAATAGGTGAGAATTAAAACTTTATTTGTGATCAGTTGTGTTGGGTAGATGTAATGCTTGTCTGAATTCAGTTATTTTAAACTCTAGGGTGTACTTGGTGCTCTGTGAGGTACTTAGTAACTTGAACATCAGTTAATTGTGTGTTTTTTTATGGTTTTGGTCAGTATCCTTTCTAAAATATCAAAAAACCAAAACAAAACCTTTCAGTATGATTATTTTAGTGGTCTTTGAGAACACTTTCATATCCTAAAATTACTGTTCTTAGTGTCCTAGACTTATTGTTAAAATATAGGGAAGTTGTAGAAATGTTTCAGGAAATGTTTCAGTCATTACCCAAAGGTAATGACTGATTTAGTGCCAACTTGTTTCTGTGGTTGACTTGTATTCTGTAGAGCCCTTGAAAGTGTTTGAAGGGCTCCCCAGTGTTTAAGAACATTCATTCATTCCCTTCATATGGACGGACCTCTGTCACATTTGCCATTTGTAAAGTCAGAATTTCAGACTCAAAAAATAATTTGAGAGATGATCTTGTCTAATTTATTTTACATATGAGAAAGTTGAAGCAGTTTATTCTTAACTGTAACTGAAATTTAAGGTGGTGTATTGCTGTAAAAGAGAACTGGACATCAATACTAAATAGTGCCAGTAATTGAATAGTATTATACAAGTCATTTAACATTTTTAGGTCATTGTTTTACCTTTAGAATGTAGATAGTGAAATGAAACAATGAATTGTAAGCTTTTTAAAAGCTTTTAAAAAAGAAAATGTATTTTGTACACAATCCCTGATATCTGAAGCAAGTGATCTGTCCCAGTCTTTTTCTTCAGGTTCCTTGAAAAGTTTGCAGACTACTGAACTAGAAAATGTTTCTTCCAGTTTTAAGAATGAAATTTTAAATAATCATTGATATAACGTTTAAAAACAAAAAGATACAGTTAATTGCTTTATTTCCTTAGCAACTTCGAAGCAGCTATGCCTTATTTGTGTCTATTGTCAAAGTGATTAGTGTGATTTGAAGACTAGTTATTGTACCTTGTCAAGTAACTTGCTGAAAAATTGATGCTTTCTACTGAATTTGTTTTAGAATTAAAGATTTTTAAGAAGACCACTTGATACACTGCAAAAACTTTAAACTTAACATTAATATGGACTTTAAGATATTTTTTATTAGTACATGTTTCCAGTACATAATGCTTTTTTTTTTTTTTGGTGCTGGGAATTACAGTACATAATGTTTACATTCCTTGAGTGTAATTGATGCATATATGTAACACATCTGAATTTTTTTTTATCCCCTAAATTAAAAATTAGTCCACTGAGTCCATAGTGTATACTATCCAGGATTACTTGTTTTTTTCCTGTAGTAGGTGGCACTCAGTGTTCTAAGGTAGTGCCTGTGTGCTGTTGGATTAAAAGAATACATAGGTCGTGACCTGCTGAGTTATTTAGAAAGTCTTCCTGCCTCAGCCTCCCCAGTGCTGGGATTCCAGGGGGGTTGGGTTCTTGACTTCTGTGGTTTTGAAGTCATTTGCTTAGGCTGTAGTGAATTATCTAGTTATTTGGGATGCTGAGTGTCTTCATATTTGCTTTAACATTGGTTATTTATTGATTCTTTGAACTGGTAGTTTGTGTTGATTGTTTTCATGTATTTAAGGAGGATTTGGCTGGGGCTGTAGGAATTTTGGTGTTACAGGAATATTATTACTCCCTTCTGTAGTTGATGTATAGATTAGCTTTCAGGTATTTTGGAGTTACTCAGACACTCAAGCATGTACATACTGCATTACATCTGTTTTTTGATACCAATTTTTAAATATTTCAATAGTTCTGAATTTGGGATGCGTTTTATTAATGGTTTATATAATTTTTAATCGGTTTTTTGTATTAACGACATAAAATAATTGATAATATTTTAAATTTCATGAAATACAGAAATCATTGTTCTATCTCTAGTAGTTTCCTTGAATGATGACTGGAAGATTTAAAAGTTACTGAGAACAGTAAAGTTTTACCCACCTCTGGATCTCCTGAGAGCTAAACATTTAGGGTATGCCTAAAACACCATGAGCGGCACGTTTGTCTAGCATTTATTCCTCAAACGTATGGTTATTATCTTTGTATAAATGGGAGACGGATCCCGCTTAATTTCATTCTCTGAGTTACGTAGGAGCAGTTTGAGGACTAACATGTATTTTATTTTGTATTTATATTTTGTGTACTTAAAATTTGACAATTGTGTGAGTAGAGTACATTGGACTTGACTTTATTACATTTGAATCCTGATGTTCATAGCAATTTCAGGTCCTTCCTGATTCTAAGGTGTCTAGGTTCCCAGATGACCCTGGCAGTCCTTAGAGATTTCATACTAGTCTAGATCCCTGCAGTTATTTCTTGTGGTATCAGGGGACACATCTACTTTCCTAGTGACCAGGATTCTGGGCTCAAGATCAGGCTGGCTTTAGAGACTGGAATAAGGAGTCATACGATTTTTATGCAATAAACAGGAAGCTTTTTTTAAAAAAATTGATTTTTAAAAGTAAAATTTAGTGTGTATAGATGAGATTTGTAAAATGATTTTATGAGATACATGTAGATTGTAAAATGTTTACTATAGTAAAGCAGATTAACATCTATCATCTCACATACTTTCATTTTGTGACATTCAATCTAACAAAAATCTTTAAAACTACAACTTTATCAACTTTAGTTATGATGAAATAGAAATTTCATTAGAAATTTACATTTTTTCATCCTACATATTTGCTATTGTGTATCCTTTGACTATCTCACCTTTTTCTCTTATTCCGTCTCTCTGCTTGTCTGTATGAATGAAACATTTTTTTTTCTTAAATGTTCTGTAGTATTTTTTCTTCTGTGTCTGGTTTATTTCACTTAGCATAATGTCCTGTAGGTCCATCCATGTTGTGGTAAATAGATTTCCCTGTTTTTAACACCCAGTAATACATGTATGTGCATGTGTGGGTCCATTATGTGTATATGTACTGTGTTTTCTTAATCCGTTAGTTTGTTGATCAACCTTTAGGTTGTTTCCGTTTCTGGACTATTGTGGATAATGCTACAGTGAGCAGTCTTTACAAGGCTGTGATTTCCTACAAGCAGGATTGTTGGATTGCATGGTAGTTCCAGTGGTACTTTTCTTTAGGAACCTCTATGCTGCTTTCCATATGACTGTATCTACCTAATTCACCAACAGTGTACCAGGATTGTCTTTTCACCCTTGCCAACATGTGTTATCTCTTGTCTTTGATAATGGCCATCTTTACAGGTATTAGGTGGTATCTCAGTCGTTTTAATTTGCATTTCCCTAATTAGTGATATTGAGTGACTTTTATAGATGTTTTGGGCATTTTTATGTCTTCTTTGGAGAATTGTCTGTGCAGTCCTTTGTCTAAGTTGGGCTGTTTTTCTGCTCTTGATTTGTGAGAGTTCTTTTGTATGGGATACATTCCTTATCAGATATGTGACTTTCAAATATTTTTTCTGGTTTGCAGGTTGCCTGTTCATTTTTTTATTGCTTTTCTATTTTGTTGATTGCTTCTTTGCAAGCTTATTTTAATGCAGTATTTTATTTTAGTCCACAGATATTTCACAATTAGGACAGATAAAAAACAACACTGTCCACTATGAATTTTTATATTGCTGCTCTATTAACTCACTAGTCTTACACTAAAAGACAGTACTAGGTCCTTATTTGGAGTTACTGGGTTTCAGAAGTGTGACTGTTTTACTGTATTAACCATTTTGAACTACATAATTCAGGATCATATTGGTGTTAAACAAATCTTCAAAACATCTACCACTTGCAAAACTCTATATTCATTATACAGTATTCCTTCCCCCAGCCCCCATTTTAATTTCTGTTTCTATGGATTTGGCTACTTAAAATTTTTTTCCTGACAATACCCGTCTTAGTGTGAGAATGATTCTTTTTAAAGTGTATGTAAAAAGTTATAATACTAGGGAACATTTATTGAACACTTTGTATATGATTATACAAGTACCTCATTTAGTCACCAGAATTGTATTAAATGAGTATTCACCAATGAGGTGGTCAGCCATTTTATATATATATTTTTTCTTTTTTTTTTTTTTTTTTTTTGAGGCAGAGTTTTGCTATGCAGTTGACCTTGAGCACTTTGGAGCCCAGGTTGGCTTCCAACTCACAGCAATCTTCCTGCCTCAGTCTCCTGAGTGCTGGGATTACTGGCATGTGCCACCACACTGGCCATACCATTTTATAGGAGACAGGTACTGAGAAATGACCAGTCTTGTCCAATGACTCTCAGATACTAAATTGATTGGCGAGAAATTTAACTAATCTGAGTGCAGAGCCTCTGCTCTTAAACCGTTACAATCTTTGTCATATTCAAAGTTTCAAAGTTAAGTATTTTAAATGTAACAATACTAATAACAAGCATATTTAGGATGGCTGTTGCTTTTTAGGATCAGTGATCTCTTTTTTTAAACAATTGTCACTTGGAAGGAGAATGTTTATAATGATGAGTTAACTTTCTATTGATGGAATTTACACATTTTAAGAAGCGTATGTAGTTAGTAATCAAGAGATGAAGACTTCCAGCAATATTGGTAAAATGTTAACTTTTCTTAGTGGGTTTATTTTTCTTATTTTTTTTTTTGCTAATTATTATTAACCAATGTTACATTTAATATGTGGCTAACCTCAGAGGGTTATAACTTTTTTTCTTTTTTGTTCTTTTTGAGACCGGTCTCACTCTGCAGTTCAACCTGGGCTTGAGCTCACTTTGTAGTCCAGGCTGACCTTGAACTCTTAGCCATCCTCCTGCCTCAGCCTCTTGAGTGCTGGGATTACAGGCATGTGCCACCTTGCTCTGCTTATGACTTTGATTTTTTTTTTTTTTTTTGCGGTACTGGGGATCGAACTCAGGACCCTGCGCTTGCTAGGCAAGTGCTTATTCCACTGAGCTATATCCCCAGCCCTGCTTATGACTTTGAAAACTAAGTTTGAATGAGGAAAATGACAGGATAAACTGCTGGCTAAAATTTTATGGACTCAAAGGAGAATTTCATTAGCTTTTCACCTAGTGGTTTTGATTTAGTTAGATTTAATTACTTATTAATGGTTTTACTTACTACAGTTCTGAAGCAGTGTTTTGTGTTGAAGTTGTTTGAATTCTGTTTAGAACCTTGGAGTCATCAAGCTGTAAATGCATCCATAAATACTTCTTCTAAGTCATTTTACCTGTATAGAGTTGAATATTTCTGAAGTACAAGATCCAGAGTAAGACCAGGCATTATATGTAGTTGTTATGTCTCTTTACTGTCCTTTAATCTGGGGATATTTCCACGTTTTGCCTTTTATGATGCATTTTTTAAAGAATACAGCTCCCCTCTGATCTTGTTTTGTTTCCCACCTTGTGGTTGTTTGTAGGCAGAGGGACACATTATCATCTGTTCTTCTTTAGTAATGTTAATTTTGAGCACCCAATTACATGTCCAGTTACTGTAGTCATTTTCCTCCTTGGGTCTGATGAGTGATGTGTACGGGGAGACACTTTAAAGCCATACACTAAAATACTTGAGATACTTTAAAGCCATACACGGGACCTGCTCTTCAGTTTTCACGTGGATTTAGCACCCTTGTTGATCTTGAAGTAGTTTTTTTGTGCTTGTTGAAAAGTGACAGTTTTCTTTCAGCAGCACTTTTCTTCACATTCCAATTAATACCTGGCACTTTACTGTGATCAGAAGTTCTTCTCTGAGTATTTGTCTGTAGTGAACTTGCAGGTTTGTCCTTTCATTAGTTTGTCATTTGTTCCCATCCTTAATCATTTTGTTATTCAGATTGTCTCATATTTAGCTAGTAGGTGCTCCTCAAGCATGCTTTTGTGTTTTTATGACATAGGCCATCAATTTTTAGGTACTTCATTAATTTTTGGCATAACAAGATACTTAAGATTTATACTGTACCTATCCTGCCCCAGCTTAGGAATCGGCCATTTCTCGGAAGTGCTTTGATTCATTTTGGTACTCACCTTGCTTTAAGGAATATGTATTTATTTGAATCCTGTATGAGTGTTAATTGAATAGTGTCTAATGTGTTGACATTATTTATTTGTTTATTTCTGGTTTTTTTGAGGCAGGATCTCACTATGTAGTTAGACTGGTCTTGAACTCACTATGTAGTTTAGGCTGGCCTTGAACTTGTGGCCATCCTCCTGCCTCAGCCTTCCCAAGTGCTAGGGTTACAGTCATGCATCACCATGCCCGGCTCCTGAAATAATTTGTTTTTATGCACTAGTTTGACATCTTGCTTATTCCTAGTACAGAAATACACACTGGTTTTTTTTGTCTTGTTTTGTTCTGGGACTCAAACTCAGGACCTTGTGCGTGCCAGGCAGGTGCTGTGCCGCTGAGTTATATCCCTGGGCCTCACATTGTTTATAATACATACTGTAGTTTTATGATATTCTTTTTGTTTGAGGGATTAAAATGGCTTTTAAAATGCATATTAGCTTATTTTTTTATTTTTTGTCTTTTTGAGACAGGGTTTCACTTCAGGCTGGCCTTAAACTCACTTTGTAGCCCAGGCTGGCCTTGAACTCACAGCGATCCTCTAGCCTCAGCCTCCCAAGTGCTGGGATGGTGTGAGCCACCATGCCCCGCTTTTGCATGTTTTTTTAGAAGGAAGCTGAATGTCTATACTTGAGTACATTTGTACTATATTTTGGTACATAAAATCATCATAGTTGATTTTAGTCAATGGACTGATATAGTTTTCTTCCCTCTGAAATGGCAGGGTCATATTTCAGTGTTCTTCAGCCCTCTGGTTGCCTTCCTAGTAGCCTTCCAAAATGGAATGTATTGTAAAGATAATGCATGTTCTACATAACAGATTAAGATCAGATAACTATACTGTATATAAAATAACATAAGCAAAAACTTTCTCATAGCAGTGATAACCTCTCACTTTATCCACAGAATGAATATCCTACAATGTACTTTGTTTGTATACATACCCTTTTGTATTGTGCAACAAACTTCCTACACAAGTAAAACATAATATTGTTTCTTACACAAGAATTGACATTTAATGTCAATGAATAAAGGGAAAATTTGTATCTGACTAAAATGATCCTGGCAAATCTTTCAGGAATTTAACTGTCAGTCATTAGTACACAGTTGAGTTTTCTTCTAGTAGAGTCATTGTTTCTTCATCTGAGCACCTGATGAAGTAGGTGGTTTGTGTTTAAGTGACCTCTTGTAGTGAAAACACATAATTGAACCACCAACTCTATGTAGTGAAATAGCAAAAGTTCATGTCACAAGAGGCACCTGAAAACTAAGACTACCTGAAGGAACCTTCTCTTTTTTTTTTTTTGAAACGCAGTCTGTGTTGCCTAGGTTGGCCTCAAACTTGCTGTCCTCTCTCCTAAGTATCCTGAGTAGCTGGAATTACATGTATATGCCACAGTGCCCAGCTCTCTTCTCATTTTTTTATTTGTGGCATTTATTTTTGAGTGAACTGACAGGTAGAATTGCCTGTGTTTGTGTGGTACTATAGCTGAATTTATGTAAATGTTACATTTCTCTGAACTATATAATTGGTTTTACTTCATTCAGTGGATATCTCTCCATATCAGTAAGTTTGTACTATTTTAAATGACTATATGACAGATTTTTCTGCAGTTTTATTAATGGTGTTTCCCAGGAGTATTTAAAACTTAAAGTATTTCTGAAGTAAATATTTCATTTATATATGTAATTATGTTTAGCATTCTTTATTTTACCCCTCTGTCAAATTCCTAGAAGCGAACTAATTGGTCAAAGGGTGTATATATATTTTAAGACTTTTAATGTGTTTTGTTAAATTCATTTAGGAATGTTACATTAATTTTTTATGTAGTATGTGGAAGAATGATTCATTTATCATATCTTAAATATGAATATTGTCTTTTTATATTTTCTACTCTGATTATTTGGCATAAGACTTTAGTCATTTTGGTATTTTACTGCATATTTCTTTAGTTCAATTGGTTGTTTTTGTAAATGATCTGTTCACGTCATTGCATTCCATCCTTTTCAGTTTTCCTTTTTCTAGAGGTATAAAATTTGTAGTAGACACATCAACTCTTGACTGCTTTATAAGTTGTAAATAACTTCCCTTGCCACTTGTTTTTTTGTTTGTTTGTTTTTGTTTTTTGTTTTGTTTTTGCCACTTGTTTTTAAGCTTGGATTAAAAAATAGGTACTTATTTATGGTTAGATTTATGAGTATATTTCTTTGTGGCTTTTGCCCTTGGTGACATGGTTAGAAAGACTAGCCTCAGTATTATCACACCCTAAATTATTACAGTCTAGCCCCAGCATTAAAATATTTACCTATATTCAAATGCTTTGAAGACTTATTTTATGTCTCAATTTTTATACATTTGAAAATTATTTTGATATAAGGTATGAAATTGCTAATCTATTAAAATATACATTTATTGTTTTAAGTTTTAAAAATTAAGACTTTTCAGTAGCTTTAGGTTTACAGAAAAATTGACTAGGAAGTACAGTTCCCACATCCTCTTCTCTTCTTATTGCCATCTTGTATCAGTATGGGTACATATGTTAAATTGACAAGCCATTAATTCATTGTTTACCTAAAGTTCATGATTTGTATGATTTGTATTAGGATTTCCTTGTTAGTGTTGCACTTTGACAGATTTGACATAAAAATGTTTTGATATATGTGTCCATCTTTGCATATCATACAGAACAGTTTCACAGCCCTAAAACTCCTCGGTGCTGCACTAATTCATCCATTCCTCCTTCTTGCTTCCAACTCATAGAAACCGCGGATCTTTCTGCTGCCTCCCTAGTTTTGCGCTTTTCTGAAATCCTGTCATATGTAGCCACTTCAGGGTGGCTTAACCTGACAGTATATGTTATGGTTTCTCCATGCCTTTTTGTAGCTTTATAGCTTCTTATCTTTTTATTGCTGAGTAATACTACATTGTATAGATGTACTGCAGTTTATCTGCTCACCTATTAACATCTTGAATGCTTCCAAGTTTTATCAATTAGGAATAAAGCTGCTAAAATATTTGTGTGCAGATTTTTTTGTGGACATCAATTTTGACTCATTTGAGTAACAAGGAACATTAACTGCTAAATATAGAATTAGTATTTTTTTTTTTAAGGGCATGCCTTGTCTTGCAATGTACGGCTTGCGTTTTGCATTCTCATCAGCAGTGTGTTTCTCTAAATCTTTGCCAATATATGGTGGTGTCAGTGCTTTGGACTTCAGCCATCTTATTAGGTGCAGAGTGCTCTCTAGTTGTTTTAATTTAGTCGCCTAATGACATATGATGTTGAGCATCTTTTTATATTTGCCACTACTGTGTCTTTGGTGAGGTATCTGTTCATATCTTCTCATTTTTACTGGATTATCATCGTTGAGTTTAAGTGTATGTATACTTCGGATACTAGTCCTCCCTCAGTGTTTTGTAAATATTCTTTCCTCATTTGTGGCTTGTCATTCTCTTATACTCCCCCACCCCCTGCCCCATTTCTCGTAGAATAGAAATATTACTTACAGTGATGTTATGTATTCTTGAATCTGTGTTTGACTTCCAGTTCTGATTCTGAATTGGTATTGCCTTATTTCTTTAGTTTGAAAATTGTTTTATGTTTTGTGTGTTTGTTTCAGGATGATGTAAGTTGTCAGCACCAAAACTTCAAAAATTTCTTCACATATTTGAAAATTTTTTCCCTTCAATATTCCATTGTATAAGTCACTTACTTTTCCATCCCTGGGACACAATAGCAGACACACACCTGCAACCTAAAGGAGGATAGGTTTATTTAGCTTACGATTTCCAGTGGCTTCAGTCCAAAATCCACTTAAGGCAGGAACAGTATAGCTGCTTATCCCATGGCAGCCAGAGGCAGAGAGAAAAGGAAGGAACCAAGAACAAGAATACTCCATTCCAGTAATGACCCCAGTGACCCAACTGCAGCTAGGCCTTACCTCCTAACAGTATATCCACGGAGAATCCAGTGCTGAGTGTAGTGTTTCCGTATCTATCCACCCACCAAACACAGGAGTCCTCCTCACCCCCTTTGAGGGTATTGCGGAATTGTCTATTTCCCCCTTGCTTCCAGTGTTTGTGAACTTTGAATTCTAGTAAGAAAATAACAAAAATAATGAAACTTCATTTAAAATGCTACTTACATTTAGAAACTTCTGAAATAAGTGATCTTAGAGATGTCCAAAGATGTTTCCACAGATGTTTTAAAAATAGTTATGGTTCTGCTCAATTCACTGGACTAAATGCATCTCTTCAAGTTTAATTCTGGATAATTGTTTTCATGTACATGTTGGAGTGGTGTTCAGGAATTGAGTTTGTAGAGACCCAGTGTAGTAGAAAAGCAGGGAAAGCATTTGCAGACTATAAGTGAAAAATGAGAAATAGACTATAATAAGACAGATCTGGTAGATTCCAGCAAAATTAATGGTTTCAGTTGTGAGTCATCTAAAAATGTAGTTTTCAGGGGCCAGGGATATAGCTTAGTGGCACAGCACCTGCCTGGCAAGCGCACAGTCCTGAGTTAATTTCCTGTACAAACAAACAAACAAACAAAATGTTGTTTTCCCCTAATATGTATTGTATTCTCGCATTCCTCCTTTTTTTTTCCTGTCTTCTCTGCTTATTTGGTTTAGTACATCATCATTGTCAAAGGAATTTTTTTTAGGGTAGTAAGTAAAAATTAGCCATTTTATCTATTTGTGTTAGTGGGGATTGATCCCAGAGCCTCGCCACTGAACAGCATCCTCAGAGCTCTCCTCCATAACCTTTTACATGTGACGTTGAGAATCAAATACTATTTGTATTGCAAGACTCACACATTTATCAAGTTAAAGTTTGTTAGAAATACTTGCGTGTCCTGTGGAATAGTAGCAGAAGAAGTTACTCATAATCCAAAGTGTTTTTAGTAAGAAGTTATCCTGTCTAAATGTTATTTGTAATAACTGTGCATGAGTCTGTTCATGATAATTCCCATCTTCAGTTAAATCTTTCCCTTTATAAAAAATCAATTCAAAATTATACAAGTAGAAAAATGAACTCATAGGATGAATCTAAACAATATGTAACTGCCACTGAGCATGTCTGAACAGAGTGAATAACTACTATAAATACACTAATGTATAAAGTTCATATTCCAGTTGATAGCAAAATAACTTGCTCTTTTAAATTAGACTATGATATTTATAAGTAAATTGATAGTTTGTTTTAGGATTTTGCCATGTCTCTTTCTAAAATACTATAAAATAATTAGCTTACTCTTTTTAAATATTTAGATTTACAAATACATAAAAGTCCTATTTTTTGGATTTTAATTTTTTTAATGTTTTACTTTGGTTAGGCAACTAAAACTACTCAAGGTTACATTTGTGGCCTGGATATTGCTGGTGAAGATACTGAATGTTGGTAATGAAGTGTGTATATAGATATAATAATACTGTATGTATAAATATATACATAAATTGTATATGTATATAATAATATTAGCTACCATCTGTTAGGAACTTGTTATTAAGCACTTTGTTAGGCTCAGTCTTGGTAACAATTTACAAGAGACAAGTTAATCAGAGATTTAGTAGCTAATTGATAATAGCATTGGGATTTGAACCCAGCATGTTGTTTGAAGTGTAACATGCTCATGGTTCACACTATGTCCTGCAGGTTTTGATATGATTGCAACACAATGAAATGAAATATTCATTGTCACTTTCATTGTAAAATTGGGAGTTATTTTTTCCTAATTAAAGATTTTGCTTTTGATTGCTTTAGTATTACATAGTTTAACTAGAAATATAAATACTTTTGAAATTTTCTTTTCCTTTTCTTATCTCTAGATATTCAAGAATTTTATGAAGTGACCTTACTGGATAATCCAAAATGTATAGATCGTTCAAAACAGTCTGAACCAATTCAGCCTGTTAATACCTGGGAAATTTGTAGCCTTCCAAGCACTACTGTGACTTCAGAAACACTGCCAAGCAGCCTTAGTCCTAGTGTGGAGGTAAGATTTAAAAAATTTCTTAACTATTTTTCAGTGATCAATTTATTGGGGCTACTAGGTTTTAAAAATTTACTAAAATGGATATTTTGTGGAGATTATTTGTAGTAGAATACAGAAAATAGAGTTGAAAGTGTTTTTGAAAAGTTTAGAATCTGTTGCTTCTATTTTGTTCATTTATTTAGTTAGTTTTTTGAGACAAGGTTTTTCTATGTAGTTCAGCCTTGAACTCATTATGTAGCCCTGGCCTCAAACTCTTGGTGATCCTTCTGCTTCAGCCTCCTGAGTGCTAGGATTACAAACATGTGCCACCACACCTAGCTGTGTTGCTTCTGTTTTAAAATATTGTAATGTCTGAAATACTTGTTTTAGACTGTTAGAAAGTACTTTGCATGGTAGATTCAATAAAGCTTCATCTGTGTGCTAAGTAAAATGGCAATTGTACTTTGAAAGGATGGTTTTATTCTGGCATTCTTTGCTAGAAACAGAATATAGTTTTGTGGTTTTGAGCCCTGTAGTTATCCCAAGGCTTCTGTGTTCATAGGCTTGAAAGATTATGTTAAAACTCACTAGAGACTGATCAGCAAACCATGAGATCACCACTGATTTTTAGATTGTTCTGTAGTTAAAACTGTGTTTTTTTAATATAGTGACTATCATAGTAAGATTCATTTTTTAAAATTGTGCAGTACAGTTGCTATTTGAATATGGGATAATGGAAATGTGAAACATTTTGTTTTCTGCGTGAGAATGCGTTAATCATTTGAAAAGCTATGTCTCAGTTTTATTCTAGTCCTTTCTAGTTAGTACTAGGCAGTGCCAGAAAATTAAATTTGCTTCTGCTTGGTGAGTAATAAGGAAAAGTGGGAGTGGGCAGCAAGCAGATAGCACTTTGATAATGAGGTTGTTGCTCAGTAACATATAACTAGAGAATTCTAGAGCAGGGTGAATCAGAGCACATCTGATTATTCTTAATTTTAGAGATGAGAAAACTGAGATCTAAAAGGAAAAAATGACTTGACCCAGCTTAGTTGGGGCAAATCTGTCTTTGGATTTCAGGCCTCTTAACACCCAGTTAATACTTCTCTAGGAATCCTGGTATGACTTTATATGTTTATCTTCAATTAGAGTCTAATGTTATATATGTACCCTTATTTTCTTTATTCTTTCATTTTAAAAAATGATTTCTCTTGGATAATTTTTATTACTATCTCTTCTTTAGTTGCTATGTCATTGCTTTTGTGATAGTTCATTTCTCTGATTTCAAGTGGAATTCAAATATATCTGTAGTTATTGCTGTGGTTTGTATGGTGCCTCCAAAATTCAGGTGTTGCCAATAGGAAAGTATTAAGAGGTGGAGCCTTTAAGAGATGATTAGGCCATACTGGCTTCTTTTTTGTTAATGAGATTAAGTCTTTAGCTCTGCCTTCTGCTGTATAAGGTTGAAGCAGGAAGACCCTGACCAGACCAAGCAGTGAATGACCACAAGCCTGGGTCTTAGACTTCCCAGTCTCAAGCACTATGAAAAACATTTCTGTTCTTTTTACTGTCCTGGATGTCCTGTTACAGTAGCATAAAGTAGACTAAGACAGTTATACAATTTGTATTTCACATTTATTTTTTAGTCCTAGTTTTTTTTTTTTTTTTTTTTTTTTTTTTTTTTTTTTTTTTTTTTTTTTTTTTTTTTTTTTTTTTTTTTTTTTTTTTTTTTTTTTTTGTCTTTTTGAGACGGGGTCTCGCTATGCAGTTCTGGCTGGCCTTGAGCTCACTTCGTAGCCCAGGCTGGTCTCGTACTCACAATGATCCTCCTGCCTCAGTCTCCTGAGTGCTGGGATTACAGGTGTGCGCCACCACACCCAGCATAGACCTAGGTTTAAAAACTTCTTTACATAATAAATTTCCAAGAGCACTGACTTGCATATTTAATTACTATTTTTAAAATTGTGTGATCTATGATTATAAAGCATAGAGTTCTTATACTTAATTTGCCTATTTTTATAGGGGATTGTTTAGATAATGGCTGGCTCTGTGCAACCAAACTATATAATTATTAAGGAAAAGTAAGTAGACAGTTTTGTAGGCTTGAAGTTTATTTCCATATAGGTTTCAGTGAGAAAGATCAGCAGCGCATTGAGTTTCTTCTATGTTGGAGGGCTAGTGGGTATATCTGCTTGGTAGAGCACTTGCCTACATGTACAAAGCTTTGGTCTCCCCCATCTCGCAGTATTAGGACCTTTCAATGTCTATAAAATTGTGGGGCGTTTTTACCTAGAGTGCTACGTGTACTGGACTTTTTTTGGGTTTTCTATGTGAAGAATCATATCATCTGCAAATAGGAGTGATTTACTGTTTTCCTTTCCAATCTACATCCCTTTTCTTTCTTCTCATACCTGATTGGTCTGGCTGAAGTGTTGAGTACTGTATGGAACAGGAGTGGGGAGAGCAGCGACCCTATCTCATTCCAGACTTTGGGGTTAACACTGTACTCCCTCCATCCCCATTTAATATGACATTGGGTGTGGGTGTCATATGCCTTTTATCATTTTGAGGTGAGGTTTTTCTGTACCTATTGAAAATAGGGTTTTTACCATGAAAGGGTGTTGACTTTTGTCAAAGGCTTTTTGAGCATTTATTGAGATGATCCTATGATTATTTATTTGATACTAGGGATTGAACCCAGGACTTCATACTCAGATACACTCCCCAGCCTTATAAAATTTTGTTTCAAAAATTTGAGATAGGGTCTTGCTTAGTCACTAAATTGCCCAGGCTGGGCTTGAACTTGCCAGTTTATTTCCATACAGGTTTCAGTGAGAAAGATCAATGGTAGAGTGATGGGGTTGTATGCATGTGCAGCCATGCCCAACTGATTGTGTGATTTTTATCTTCTATTTATGAGAGGTATTACATTTATTGATCTACATATATTGAACCATCCTTGCATCCCTGGGATAAAATAAATTGGTTATGATATATGATCTTCCTAATGTGATGTTAAATTCTATTAGGGAGGATCTTATTGAGCTTTCCATCTGTGTTTATCAAGGATATTGGTCTGTAGTTTTCTTGTAGAGTTCTCACCTGCTTTCAGTGTTAGGGTAATGCTGGTTTTATAGAGTGAATTAGAGAGGATACTTTTGCTTTCTCTTCTGTGGAAAAGATTGAGAAGCGTTGGTATTCTTTTGATGAAAAGTTTGAGGATAGATCTGGTAGAATTCAGCTATAAATCCAAATCTATATGATCTAGGACTTTTCCTAGTTGGAAGAGTTTTCATTACTGTTTTATTCTCATTGCTTATATTGGCCTGTTTAGATTTTGTGTATCTTCTTTGCTCAATTGAGGTAGGTCATTATATGTCTTAAAAATGTATTCATTTCTTCCAGATTCTCTTAATTTGTTGAAATACAAATTTTGAAAATT
This sequence comes from Dinomys branickii, assembly GCA_004027595.1. Taxonomy (NCBI): domain Eukaryota; kingdom Metazoa; phylum Chordata; class Mammalia; order Rodentia; family Dinomyidae; genus Dinomys; species Dinomys branickii. The sequence continues at coordinate 63,791 of PVLD010011297.1, forward strand.
ATTTTTGATGATCCTCCGGATTTTTGCATTATCTGTTGAACTTTTACCTTTTCAACTTCTAATTTTATTAATGTAGGCCTCTTCTTTATTTTGACATATTTAGCTAAGGGCTTTTCCCTCTTTGTCTTTTCAAAGAATTGATTATTTTTATTTTTTGTATATTTATTTCAATTTCATTTCACCCTGATCTTTATTATTTTCACTGGTTTTAGATTCATTTTGCTTTTTTTTTTTCTTTTTCTGAGATCTTGAGATGCATCATTAAGTTATTTATTTGGACTCATTTCATTTTTCTAAGGTAGGCACTCATACCCATAGCTGCAAACTTTGCTATTAGAACTGCTTTCATTGTGTCCCATGGATTCTGATAGGTAATTTTACTAATATTTAATTCTGGGAATTTTTAAATTTCTCCCATGATTTCTTCATTGACCCTTTGATTGGTTAAGAATATATTATTCTTATTATTATTGTGATTGTATAGTTTCTATGGTTTCTCTGCTGTTGATTTCTAGTTTTATGCCATTGTTATCTGATAGAGTGAATGAGATGAAGTTTTTTGTATTGTTGGAGACTTGCTGTATAACCTAAAATATGATCTATTTTAGAGAAGCTTCCATGGAATGCTGAAAATCTATATTCTGTTGATGTTTGATGAAACATTCTGTTGATATTTGTTAAGTCCATTTAATAGTGTAGTTTAAGTGTTGATATTTTTATTTTTTTGGTCTAGTTGACCTATCTCTTTGTGATAGTGGAATGTTAGCTTCCCACTATGATTGTATTGGGTTCTCTCCTTTTATGTCAAGTAGTGTTTATTTTAAAATGATGTTTGGTGTATATATATTTATGATTATCTCTTTTTGGTGAGTTCTTTGTCTCTTCACTTTAAAGCCTACTTTTTAAGATAGGAGTATAGCTGCTTCTCATTTTATGACTGCATCTTCTTAGAGTATCATTTCCCATCCTTTTACTTTCAGTTTGCAGATGAGTGTTTCTTGCAGACAATATGTACTTGGGTCATATTTTTTTGATTCAGTCTGTCAGTGTGTTTTTTAATTGGAGAGTTGAGATCATTTATATTAAATCCTGTTGTAGAAAGGGGTGTGCTGATTCCTGTTGTTTTTCTGGTGTTTGATTCTTTTCTGTTGTTCATTGGTTTATTTTCTCTCCCATTGGTCTTCACTGTTTTCTCATAGTTTTCTTGGTCTGTGTTTAGGATTCTGTTTCTACAGTGCTGGCCTGATGGGCATGACTTTCTCTAGTTCGTATATATGGAAGGTCTTTACTTCTCCTTCAGTTTGGAAGGATAGCTTTTCAGGATTCAGTAATCTGGGTTGACAGTTACTTTTTTAGGCATGAAAGACTTCATTCTAAGCCCCCTGGCCTGTAAGGTTTCTGTTGAGAAATTTGCTATTATTTTGGTAGGTTTGTTTTTACATGACTTGATATTTCTCTAATGACAGTTTTGTGTCTTTGTTCTGAATTTCTGGTATTTGTACTGTTATGTTTCACAAGGGAGGAGGTTCTTTTCTGATTGTATCTGTTTGGAGTTGTAAATGCTTCCTTTACTTGATATCCATCCCATTTCTCCGTTGGAGGACATTTTGCTATAATTTCAGAAATAGATTTTTTTTGTTTTATTTTGTTTTTTGAGACAGGATCTTGCTCTGTAGTTCACACTGGCCTTGAATTCACTATATAGCCCAGGCTGGCCTTGAACTTACGATACTTCTGCCACAGCCTCCCAAGCGCTGGAATTACAGACATTCCACCACACCCCCATGCAGTGAATAGATTTTTAAAAGACATTTCCTAGTTTTTAAACACTTTCTGCAAGCCAGTATGCGTCTTGCATAGTCTGTTCAGTCCTGCTTTGTCCTTTCTTCTTTGCTCCTGTCTGAATGCCCTAACACTTTCTGTCTTCAGTTTCTGATACGCCTTCAGATTGGTGTTGTGTGCTGGCTAGACTGTCAGTTGAGTTTTGTATTTGATTTATTAAGGTTTTCAATTCCTAGATGTCTGTGTGGTTGTTTTTTTTTTTTTTTTTAATTTTATTTTAAAGACAAAAGAATGGAGACATATGAACCAGAGAAGCCATAAACAATACAGAAAATACAAAGTTATACAGAATATAGTAGGGAATTAGAACTGGATGTTGTATTACATAGTTATCTTCACATTAGTTAACACAAAAACATTAAAGGAAATACCAAATTATAGATAAGATAGTAGGGAA